>QHHG01000164.1:0-131447 GCA_004367055.1 Fusarium sp. NRRL 66335
TTAAATAGAAATGTTGTAGAATAAGGGATTTTTGGGTCACTCGCTTGTCTGGGTCACTCGCTTATCAAGCACGTTAGTAGATTTTGGATTTTAGTATTTAGTGAATAATATTTGTTTCTTGGCCACATTCGTCCACAAGAGCTGCATCAAGCCAAGCCACCGATAAAGGCTCAGGAGCAATCTCAAGAACTCTTTTATTCTTGAGAAGATACCGGAGATAATGCAGAGTGATGAATCTGATAAGACACGGTTATAGTTGGTAGGATTTCTTGGAATATGCGCTACCTATTATTGGTGTCGACCCCGACCCACCTAACGTTAGCGGACGTGGTATGAATTCCGCGGGAAACCCATCGTTCGGTCCATTTACAACATCAACAATTACGCCGCGGAGAGACTCCCCTACTAAGTTTCTCAATTGAAACCCAAAATATAAATAGGTTATGCAGCAGGAAACGCCCAATGCGCGGCCATATCGGTCTCACCTCCGACCGGCCTGCATCCCCTGTCGGAAACGCAAATCACGCTGCCAGTCCGAGGAATCAAGTGAAGCATGTCTTATGTGCAGAGCCCACCGGACTGAATGCATATTTCCTCCGGAGTCTGGAGGAAGCCAATTGTCAACTCCTAAGGCGAGGAGAAGGGCCAAGAGAGACTCTCGGACTCCAAGAAATGGTAGCTTGGCTCCTGTGCCTCCAGCAGATGGCTCGGTTATCGATCAGTCTGCACTTGATATAGGACTAGACTCAATACCGAGTTCAAGTCGCGGACCTAACAATGGTACGATTGAAAGAAACGCAGTACCTATCGCGCCGTTCATACCAAGTACCGCAGAGCGTCCTCAGCAACAACAACAAGATGCTGAACCAGAGGAGTCGCCATTGGCGCTGGGATCCAGTGATGAGCAGCAGCATAATCTCCATATAGTAGGACCAGCTGTGACATCAGATAATCAGGTCTTGTCCGACTATCTATCCGCAATGCCCAGCTCTGCACGTGGATCACGAATTGTTAGACCGGTTCCGGGAAACAGATCTCGGCCTGTTCTGTTCACCATGGTCCAAAAGCGACCAGTAGGCTTGGACTCAAATCGCAGTTTTCCGGAAGAGAGACTTCAGCTGATTGAGAAGATACTGGAGCCTTTCGCTAGTGATCTTATAGACGTGTAAGTCGCTTAATAACAGTCACTGAACATACTAACACCTTACAGATATTTCGAAAAGGTCAATTCTTCCTTTCCCTTACTTGATGAGACCCATTTCCGTAAACAGTACAAGGAAAACAAGAATGGAATATCCCCCGCGCTACTAAGCTGCTTATACGGTCACTCCATCACCTTCTGGAATAGCTCTCCCACGTTAGCTCGTCATCGGTGTCCCGATGGACGATTCATATGGAATCTTGCTACCGAAGCTATATACTCACAGTTACATAGATCTCCTGGACTATCTGTGATTGAGGCTGCTATTTTGAACATTGGCGGTCGAGAGGTTACTGCGCTTATTGGTAATGGAGTTTTGTTCGCTTCGTCAGTTGCGATGGCGCATTCGCTGGGGTTGAATCATAGTCCAACGCAGTGGGAGATTCCGCAGTCGGAGAAGAACTTACGGATGAAGATTTGGTGGGCATTATTAATTCACGATAAGTGGTAAGTATCAGTCCTCGACTTCACTGTCTGGTCTAACATGTAACAGGCTAAGTTTAGCGCATGGAACACCTCCGCTGATCCCTACGACTTTGAACGATGTGCCAAAACCTCTAATAGAGAACCTCTGCGAAGAAGGAGCATCGTCTGAGAGAGTCCTCAAGTCTACTGTGTACATTGCTCTTGTGGGGTTGACCGATGTTCTAGACTTACATCTCAGACACGTCCATCAACTCAGGAACGCCGAGGAAACAAGAGATACGACACATTTGGAGCTAGCACTGAATAATTGGGTGGAAGATCTAAGTGACGATATCCGCAGAGTCGTCATTCGCGGAACCAACCTGAAGATCCCTGGAGCTGCGAATCTGCGCTTGTCTTATCTAACGGTCAGACTCTTATCCCAAAGAATCGAGCTCGAATCCGAAAAGCGCATTCGCGAAACTGGCGACAGCCGTCTTCTAAACCGCTACATGCAAGCCCGAAGAACCGCAGAAGACATCCTCATCCTAGCACAAGAATTAGAACCAGAACATCTTTCCGATTTCTGGCTTCCAAGCAGCGCCTTCGCATTCTCCACGACAGTCAGCTTTCTTCTCCGCTGCGCTCTAGAGACAGAAAACTCGACATCAGGACTAGTCCAAAGCTCATCACTAAAGATTGCTTCTGATCTGTTATCTACGTTGCGCTCACACAAGGAGAAGTTTGCTTGGGATCTTGGCGATATCTGTTTGGCGCAGCATAGTGAAGTTGTGGAAAAGCTGCTGGCGATTACGCCGCCTGAGGATCCGAGTGCGGAGGAACCGCAGGACTTTTCGAGTTTCTTTATGGCTGATGATGCGTTTATGGATCAGTTGTTTCCGAGTTTGTGGGATCCGTTGCAGAATGTTTGGTAGTCGCCTTTCCCGCGGCAAACTTGGTCTGGGGGAGTAAGAGCTTGAGCATTCTCCTACTATATCTTCGATGCCTCCGCACCTTCATCCTTAGGTAGTTATAGCTTTTTGCAAATGTTAGTAAAATCGTAGGATAGGCGGTATTTCATTTCATCTATTAGGTTTCTGCTTATCTAAGAATTGGAGGTGCGGGATATGCGCAGCCGGTGCATCAAAGAGGTACAATGCTTAACAAAGACAAACAAAGGGTCTACAGAACAAACTGAAGCTCTCAGCCCTCCTGTAGACAGACCCCCGAACGGACCCCCGAGTCCAGGCTATCCCTCTTCCCCTTCTTATCCTCCTCTGCTTCCTGTGCAAAGAGATCCTCCACCAAGAGCAAGCTCTCCTCAAATTCCCCTTCTCGTGGATGCAGTGTTTTCCAATCAATCGCCCCTTGTACATACAACTCTAGACAGCGGCCACATGTATCTCGTGCATACTTGATACATCCACAAGTCTCACACATCTCTCTTCGTCAATGCTCTATACGTACAACGCTCGTGGGACTCATTCCCATGCGCCATACACATTGGTGGCAACGCATCTTCCATATAGTCTCGGGCGTTTCCTGAGCCATAGTGATGTGTTTCTCCGTGAAACTTTCCTTGGGATAGATTCTACAACATATGTAGCATGGGAATGCTCTAATCTTGTCGAACTCCGTGTCCTGAACATCTTTTGTCCATTTTTCATGAACATATTGGTATCGTGCATGTAGCGGAACCCATTGATTCGGCTTGACGGTATCGTTTAGCGCGCGGCTGACTTGTGCGAGGTGCAGAACATCTGCAAAACCAAGGAACGAGGATATCTTCGCCAAGATGTGTACAGGGAGATTCTCAATTCCCTGTCGTTCCCGTCGGGGTTTCGCACAGAGAGCCAATGCCTCAGCAGCCTCAGCTTCCATACTATCAAGGTAAATTTCCTTTCCTTGACACTTCTCAGACTCAGTCCGATACTCTCCACAGTTATGACAAAAGTAATATCTCAATTTCCCCTCCGCAGCAGTGACCGACTTTAAATGGCGTGCCTTTTTCAAAGTACCCATACAATCAAGACAAAACCTTGCCGACTGGCCGATATCGTAAAAGTTATTCGTCTTTACAAGCTTCTTCTTCGGGAAGAATCTTAAGCAGTTGCTGCAGGCGAAGAGCTCGTGGCCTATTCCTCGAAGGTGTCCATCACGTTGGGTGACGAATTCGAGGGCTTCTTGGGCACCAAGTATTGTTCTTGGATTGAGGGCTCTGAGGAAGTGCCGATTTGTTGCTGCTAGTTTGAGAATTTCGTTATAAGGCATATGCTTTGCTATTTCGAAGTGAATGTCATAGGGAAGGGCTTGGAATGTTGTGAAGTGTTGGGCCATTTTGGCTGGCATGAGGATCGTGTAAGTCGAGTGTAAGATATCGGGATATTCAGTTCTTTATAAATTTCTAGTATTGAAAATCTATTATGATAATGTCCATTATCGTCTTTCCTAAAGTTATCCTTTGCCGTTATTTATATAAGTTGTCTAAACCAGTACCTAGGCAGGTTACCGTTTGAGTCACACGGCACACAACACAATTATTGGCTACTACAGTTGCAGATGCCTGATAAATATCGCGAATCAAGTGCGATTCTACCAATTGGAGACTAAGTCCTGTTCACGGTTCTTGGCTTCCTATGCTGACGGTGGCTGGGGATCTGGACATTTAGGCAGATAGTGGATTAATGACAACTACCGACATCCTTCCGAGGCATATCCAAAGATCATCATGGTACTTTGGAACGAGAGGTATTATATCATAAATTTGTTTTAAGGAAGAAAGCTGAGCTGGGAAGTCAATTTGTGAGTCATTCGCTACGCTATTGAGAATAAAGGAATGTGTCCGTCTGTATATACTTACTTACCTCCAAAACCAACTCTAGTCGCTGTCTGTATTTGCTCCAGAGCTAGCCTATGCATCAAACTCTGCCCATCATTTTTGAAGATCCTTTAGTGAGATAGTGTTGTGAGATAGTCGGGCTCATATCGGAGATCTTTTCATGACTCACTGAAGTCTCAGGGCCAGCCCGTCAGACAGTCATGAGATCTCCAATAGCTTGCGAGCCTCAGACCATTTCTTCAGGATCCAAATTGCCAGTATAGATCTTGTGTTCAGGATGCACAAACTTTCCCAACGAGCTCTCCCATCTCCAGTCCTCTGGCAAAATCCAAGTCTCATTCTTGGCAATCCTCATCGCAAATCCCGTCTCACGATAGCCCAATGCCGCCAGTCTAGCAACAGTCGACTCAGGAGCAGCTCGTGGATCCTTCTTGTCAGCAGCAAGGTCACCTCTTTTGCTGAGCCTCTTTCGGCATTTGTCGCAGTGAACATAGACAGTGAATCTCAACTTCTCCTCTGCACAGTCCAGTCGGCGACAGCGGTTCTCGTTAACAAGTCGTGAGCGCATGTGGTCTTCGAAAATAGCGCGGACGGCAAGTTCTCCTTGACGAACTAGGTGGTACACAACCCAGTTCTTCTCACCACCTTCAAGAAAAGCCTTGACGCCCTTTTCGCCCATCTTGAACTGACAAATCTCACATACCTTGTTTGACCGATGGAAGGGGTAGTACTCGCAATGAGGACACTTGCGCTTAGGTCTAGGTTGCCAAAGACTAGGGATATCCTTGACCGTGGTCGACAATTGTGAAGTAGGAGCCATGATGATGGTTAGTACTCTGTACAAATAAGCAGTGTTATCAACAATTGTGAGAGAAGAGGTTGTAAAGTCGAAATGTAAATGGCATTAGCTAACAAGAACTGGGTATATATAGTCGTAAATCATCATGTTCCCGCTTCGAGTGAATAAACGCATTGTGCAGACTGAAACTCTGCGTCAAACAATGAATAACCTTCGTCCCCTTTTTTGCAAACAATGAATAACGCCTCCTGTCAAATTGATTGTCGTGAACAAAGGAATAAAGTGTAGTGATCGTCGTAGTCGTTGTTCATCCGCTTCACTTTTTGGTCATCGCTCCCACTCTTCCGTCGCAGTTTCAAGTCGTCATAATGTTGACTTCTCGTTCTCGATGTGCATATATTGGTGAGGCGCATAACTTGTCGAAGGAGTAACAGGTCGTATCGATTTGGGTCGTCGGTTGGCTTTAACTCTCTTGACAAGAGCGACGGAGATGACGCCCAGAACCATAAGGACTTCCACCACGAGAAGGCCAACGTAGACGATGTTGAGGATTTTTTGCTCGCGCAGGTAAGCAAAGGTGGTCATACTGCCGGGCAGTGGTGCGGAGCTTGGAACGAGAGGCATAGCAGGTTTTCTTTCTAGTCCATTTGTTAGTGGCGAGACATGAAAGAGGAACTGTCTACTACATACCTTGATATTTGACAAGTCTGCGAAATTGAAACAACTGAGCGATAGATCCTTTTGTCCTTTTCTGAGCGATAGAGTGAAAGAGAGAATAAAATTGAAGAATAAAGTGAGCGGTGAAATCACCAAGTGAGAGAAAAGTGACAAAGCCCCCAAAAACTGGGAATATGGGATGTGATGGGATGGATCCTTTTTTTGACCTGGGTCTTTAACTTACAGTAACTTAGTCTAGTTTGTTTCCTTGGCGCGAAACAAAAAATAGTTATGGGATGGTGTGCTTCCCTTTCATGGTTAGATGTTAAGAGCCTAGGGTTGCAAATTCGCTTCAATGCGGTCTGGTCTGGTTCTGGTTCTAGTTGCTCTGCGTCTGGGGGAGGAGAGGCGTTAGAACCCAAGTCCTGACCCAACCGCTTAGACCGCCTTGAAGCCCGTGATGGATACGAGAGGGGCGTTCCTTCATGGCTTACCCGTAATCAATACTATGCAGTGAGATCTGTATATACAGTGCAGTCACTGTAACAGTACCATAAGCTACTCTCAGATCGCCAGGTGTCCTCTTCATTCTTTCGAAACTCTCTCCTTTATTCCGTTCTCGATTGAGATTAATGAAGACAAGAAAAAAAGAGTCTCGTCCGGTTGGGAACAAGGATTATCAAAACCCTGGTCTTATAAGTCGATCGCAGACCTGGCGTGTGACCCTCAGCGCTTGTTCTAAGGAAGCGGGAGAGTGGATGTACTTGACCAGATGAGGAAGCGTTTAAAAAAAGAGTGGCGAGAGCTATTAATCGATGGAGGCGTTTATCGCGTGATAGTTATCCATATTCTCGTTGATACTGGTGGTGTTTAGACTACAGCCTTGCTAATTCTAACGTTATTATGGCATGACCATTCCCCTGTTGAAGGAGTAGTTGTCGCAAATTGATGGCGGATGGAAATTAAACGATTAAATTGAAGAGTCGCATTGGAAAAAATCCATCAGCGCTTGATGGACAGGGGTTGATGCGACAGAATGGAGACGTGTTAGTTGGCAAGCGTGGGCAGGGTAAGGACAAGGTAAAGGCGGTGATGAAGAGCGCATGGTCTGGGCCTTTTCACTAACTATACCAATTGTTGAGTGAATGAATGAATGAAGAGTCTGTTGATGAAACTATTCGCATTACAGACATTTCATAATTGACACTGATGTCGATACTCGTTATGCGCCATGCATCAAACAGATTAATTTAGGGGACGGCAAGGTTCTGTACCTTAACGTTACCCACAGGACGGGAACTATTAGCGCCCATGAATGTGCTAAACCCAACACATAAAAGGTCTCAAAGGTGTCACGTTCTCGAGATGCAGAATGCAGCAGCCTATCTGATGACCTACAGCATATAAAGGCAAAACACCATGGATGCATCTCGAGTACATACGCGTGTCATACGCGTAGACAAGATATCCCATGGCAATATATGCATAGTCTATTGTTGAGAAGGCAACAACAAATACACCCATGATGATCACCTGCCAAGACGATCATCAAGAGAAAAAGGGTCTTCACATGTAAAAAGTAAAAAAGAAACTTCATTCATCTGCATCTTGATTTGGTCTGAGACTGTTTCATCACTTCGCCACGGGACGACGTAAGGGATGCGTTCCTGAAGCCCAAGCATGAGCGACAGCTTCTAGTTTCTTCCCCAAATGCCAATCCCAACAATTCTTGGTGCTGCTAGAATGTACTTCTTTCTTCACCAGTTGTGTTCCATGAGAAAAGTCACTCTCTAACACAGTTCACGTGCTTATCATGCCATCTCGATGACGTCGCTTCCTGCCCCGCAGTCCAGCGCCTCCCCTCTCCCTTCCCCTCTAGGCCTCCACAGAAGCTCCCAGCTCCAGTTCCAGCTCCAGCCAGTTCCAGCCCACAAGCCAAACCAAAGACACTGCCTCGTTGCCTCGTCACGGTCATAGGTGTCGTCATTATTTAGAATTGGCCGCTTTATAAACACCTGTCTGCCCTTTCACCACCTACAACCATTACACTACAAGATTGATACCCCTACCAAACAACACCAAATCTCACAAAACAACACATTCAAAATGTCTGCCAAATCTACTATCAACGTCAAGAACATCGCTCCCGCCACTAGCGACAGCGAGATCAAGGACTTCTTCAGCTTCTGGTAAGCTCGTCTCTTTGTACCTATCTCATGACTCGAATACTAACAACATCCAGCGGCAAGATCTCTGATATCAAGGTCACCCAGGAGGGTGAGACCAAGTCCGCAGAGGTCATCTTCGAGAAGGAGACTGCCAAGAAGACCGCTCTCCTCCTCAACAACACTCAGCTCGGAAACAACCATCTTGAGGTCACCAGCGCTGGCGCCGATGGCGAAGACGATGTCCCCGCTACCAAGAACGCTGACCGCGACTCCGACGAGATCACTCAGGAGGAGAAGCCCCGCGCCCGTATCCTGGCTGAGTACCTCGCCCACGGCTACGTCGTAGGTGACGCCGCCATCCAGCGTGCTCTCGACCTCGATTCCCAGCACGGCATCACCAACCGCTTCTTCTCTACACTCAAGGGTCTCGACGAGAAGTACCACGCCACCGACCGAGCCAAGGCCACCGATGAGAGCTACGGCGTCAGCCAGCGTGCCAACAGCCTCTGGCTCGGCCTGAGCTCTTACTTCGAGAAGGCCTCCAACACCCCCACCGGCAAGAAGATCGCCGAGTTCTACACCGAGGGCAGCCGACAGGTTCAGGAGGTCCACGCTGAGGCTCGTCGTCTTGCTGATCTCAAGACCCAGGAGCACGGTGGAAGTGCCTACAAGGCCGCTGGTCTTGAGAAGGTCTTTGGCAAGGAGAAGACTTCCGGTACTGCCGCTCCTGAGGCCGGCCACGGTACTCTGGGAACATCAGTCCCTGCTGCCTCCGCGGATGGTCCCACTGTGAGCGCCCCCGAGGGTGGTGAGAAGCACTAAGCAATCAAAATTGAAGGAAAATAATGAAGGATGGGTGTGCTTTTTTCAGACCTGATGAGATAGTACTATTGTGGCTCTGTTAGCCTGTTAACGAATTGTTACGACTTTTACGCACGGCACAATCGATTAATACAAGAATTATATCTTAAATGTTTTCAATGTGACTCAAGCTCAGTACCCAGTAAAGTGTTGTTGGCTGCTCCCATAGTATATAAGTCCAGCCATCTCAATAATGACCATGGCCGTATGCCTGTTAGTGAGCGCCTGTTCAGGGAAACTGAACAACCATGTTCAAATATCGCCTGGAATGTCACAAGAACATGACAGCAACGAGTTCAGAGACAAGTCGTGTCACAAGTTCACATAGCAATACACGAGCGGAGAGACAGGCATGAGGATTATTATCGTGATTTATTAATTCTATCCATACACTAAGTCCATCAAGTCATTACCATCGTGGTATCATTTGTTCTGTAAGGTGTTAGAAATTGTTCGTTCGAAATTGTTCATTCGGAGGAACTGACTATTTCTCGGTCTTGGAGAACTTCTCCTTGAGGACATCCTCGGTGATACCCTTGGGGTTTGATTCGAGGTTCTGCATAAAGTTAGTATCATGATCATATCTCAAAGCTTCAAAACATCTTACCTTGAGCTGGTCCTTGGGGTCCTTGTCGTCGGTCTTGTTGATACCGTGACCAGAGGCAGGAGGCTCCTGCTGCTGGCGACCGCTCTGCTGCTCGGGAGGAGGAGATTGACGTCCCTCAGGCATGATTGCTGTAGTTTATTGTTTGGTGGGTTGAAAAGGGTGGTAGAAGTTTGTTGTTTGTTGATGAGATTTGAATGAAAAGAAATCAGAGGTTAAGTATTAAGAGCAACAAGTAGAAAGCACGGGCTGATGATTGCAAGTTGACGTCGAGGTGGAATAGTATGCCGTCATAGGTGCGATTACATCATGTTGAGAAGATCGAGATGATGTTTATGGAGCACTTTCATAGGCCCGCACCCAATCTTGAAGAGGGGTTACCAGGGTCTGATACGGCCCTTTTTTGGACATTCAGGAACGTTGAGATGTAGATTTTCTTGGTGGTCGGGGTTGAAGACTGAGCTTGTTGATCTTGACACTTGCCCCCACTTCCAAGGATGGGAGGGAAGTTGGAGGTTTGGTTTATCATGCTGACTTTAAGCATTGAATAATATTGACAAATGTTGATAAGACTCTTGTAAATGCTTTATAATGTAGTCTTCCCGGTTAAGTCGGTTTGCTTGCTCTTTTTGTTTGTGATGTTGCTATTTATTGAGTTGTTTGATCATGAAGTTAATTATGAATGATCACGAAGCCTCAGTAGTCATGCCTTAGCAAGTTACCTCGTGTAAAGGCGCAATTTATCGCAATCATGATCCAATGATGGTTAACACCCTCAATCACTGTTAACTATTTTTTATTACTGGTATCACCTACAAAAGGCGACTTTCAACCTCATCATGCTTATCTACAGGGTAACTTACTCACAAACAAGGACAGCTTCATACCACAGTTTCACAAACCCCACCAACCAAACCAGTCGGAAGCTCTCATGAGATCCGCCTAGCATGGAGGGGCTCTGATGTGTTTTAGCGTCCATTCCGGCGGTGCCAGTGGTCTCATGCTAGCTCTAGCTGCCCCGGCCCGCGTAGGACCCCGCACCCGGTCGGCCTGGCCTGGGCTTCAAGGGAAAGGGAAACGCGCGACCGCCGGAGCTTTTGACGTCCCGTCTAGTCTTTTCAAACACGCGTACCTAACCGAACTAACTGACGTTTCCTTCCTTCCATCTTTCCAAAATCTCCGACTCTCTTCAACTACCGTATCTATCTAAAACGACACAACATCTTCATGACCGGCATGCCGGACCTCAACTCAGTTCCGCCTTCACCACTTCCTCTCGCGACATCTCGTCGCCAGTCTTCGACTCAGATGGCTACTCCGCCGGGTCCCGCTTCGCCATCCCTCAATATCCTCCCCTCGAACCAGAATACTGTCAACCACCCTCATTCGCCTTCTATGTCATCACCTGTCTTGACCGCTTCACAACCCTCCGCAACTCTTCCCGGTGAGCCTGGTGTTGGGCCTGGACCGGGACCGATAAGACATCCTCGTCCGTTGACCGCCGCCGAACTTCACCTTCAACTTGAAAAGGAACAGGAAGCCGTTGTAAGTACCAACTGAGGACCACAGTTCTGGTGTCACCCTAATGTCTGCTAGGTCAACCGCTTAACCCGCGAGCTATCACTTCTACGAGCTGCCCAGAACGCTTCAGTCGTATCCAACACTTCTTCGGCTTCCGCTGCCAACTCATCCCACGATGTCCCCGCCGAACAGTCTCTCCTCTCGGGCTCAGGCTTCTCTATCCCTACCGCTCGACACCACCGAACGTCATCGACCACGTCGCAGGGAATAGCCCACCAGCAGTTGTCATCGTCCTACGAAGCACGGGTCCATGCTCCTCGTCCCTCACAGGCTACCCCTCTCTCACGACAGGATAGTACCGCTTCTCGACAGAGCCTAACAAATTCGCCCGGACTGCAGCACAGCAGCCTCGATCCGTCCAATTACTTCCAACAACAGCGACTCCCGCCAACTTCTATCCCACCAAGCTCCGTCGGTGCGACACCTGGAAGTATGAGCGAGCAACTCAGTCCCGGACTCATGCCAACTACTATGCGTTACGAAGAGACTGCGTTTTACAGGAATGAGCTCGAGAACGCCAAGAAAGAGAACGATGCTTTGAAGCGAAAGATCAGAGAATTGGAAAAACAGGTTCGGCAACGAAGGGCTAGTGACACAAGTCGAACTAGGAGCGAGAGTGTGAGCACCACAACTAGTGTCAGCGTGACTCCAGCCGGAGGAGCCAGCATAGCAGGACCACGAGAGGGAGGACTCATCCGACCAGGCGGCGAGCGAGAGCGAGGCATGACGACACAGAGTATCGCCAGTGTAGCTAGTGTTGGTGTCGGTGTGCCTGAAGAAGAGGTGAAGGTTGGTGAGAGTGCTGCTAGTGCAGGCGTTGCACAAAATACGTAATAGTTTGCGAGAATGACTGGTTGAAGCATCAAGCATCATCGCTTTTGTTGAGAAACGGCAAGCTAAGAACAGCGATGGATTACGAATTGTTTTGGCGTTGGATGAGGGTTAGACTTATCACCATAGTTTGCACATGCTAGTGAATTAAAGCGTTTCTTTTCCATCTCGTCATGTTATATTGTTTGATTTGTCAAATACCTCTTGATGGCAGGTTGGATTAAGCCTACCTCTTATACTTCCTTCGAGAAATTGTTTCTATTGATTTACCATCCGATATGTTGAATGCTATGGAAGCACCGACTGTCAAACTTGTGGTATCTGCACCCCCGAGACAATCACATGGATATGGACGCTTCGAAGAGAATAAGGACAATCAGCTTGTATCCTAGCAACATCTTGAGAAACCAAGATGCTTGCGATCGAGTCATCAGTGAAGCGGAAATCCTGATATTAGATACGTGTGGTAGTTGCTATCACGTCGGCTTGTATGTCCCTTTACAGATAGCCAATAAACATGTCGCCAACCAGAATGTTGATTCCATTCTACCTCCCCTTTACTCATAACCCGAAAGCCTACGACACGCTTTGCAGGCATAGTGAAGAGTTCCCCATTGCGGCCACTCAGACGTCAGGCTCTCCGAACTCTCCACTGCAGTTGCCCATAAATTCGCATAGTGGTCAACTATTGACATGTTGGGCGGAATGGTCTTTTTGTGAACCGAATGCCAATCATCAGAGCCAATGGGCTGACGATGCAAGAAAGGGTCCTTGGCCGGAGGTCCCATGGCCCTTCTGGATACTGGCAACATCGCATTCTTGGCTTCATTGCTGTTGATGAAGTCGACGATCTCTTGCTCGGGTATGATCTGCGTCGCGGCAGGTTCGTCTTTCTTCCAGGGTCCCAAACCGACTGTCTCAGGTATGCACACTGAGAATCTATGCAATCGCAAAAGTGGATCTTCAGCTGCAAACCTGACCACGTCTATCAGTCCATTGTCGCTTCCGGCGCAATTGAAGAGAAGAATGTGCTTCAGCGTCTCCGAATGCGTTGCAAGCATCAAGTTGAACTCATTGGTGGAGAAGACCAAATTCACAAACTTGAGGGTCGTGAGATACTGGAACTGTAGTTGATAGAGTCCCGGAAATGTGGTTGAGTGTCTACTGCTGGGTTCAAGTTCAGACTCCGGATCTGTCGAGCGTAGGGATAGGATGCGGAGTTTCTTGGCGACAGCGACTCTGTCGACCAGCATGGACTGTAGTTCTCTTCGTTGAAATTCCCAGGATGTAGCTGAAGGAAAGGTAGCGCATAGATCAAGTTCTTTCACGTTGCGTAACGCGAAGGAGTCTAGTCTGACGCTGAGTGAACGGAAGGCCTCGATCAAAGCTCTATCGTATGACGGAGGATCACCGAAGATACCCTCCGTAGGCCGAATGGCCTTTGCACTGCCTTGCTCTGGACCTTGATCTTGATCTTCAAGCATTACACTCTTGCAAAGCATACGTAGAGACTCGACCTTTGACCCATAGCGGAGCATCGCTGGAACAAGGAAATTGTCAAAGCCTTGAAGAAGATCCAGTTTCGAGAACGAGAAAGCGTTTTCTGCGATGCTTCGCAGTGCCACGTCCTCATGCCAAAGAGCGCCCCGTGACTGCGAGGGATGCAACATGATGGTAGTAATGGTTCTGAGATTGACCATTGCATCTAGACCATCCAAGAACAGTGGTCGAAAATTATGGACGGCATCACTAGAGAGAAATTCTTCGAGTTGATCCAGGCCGATGCTATCGGGGTAGTCTTCTGTATGACATAATGAATGCCATCGTAGAATCCGAACATGAGGCGCCAGATGAGGCGAAGAAGATATTCCCAGGAATTGAAGACGATGTTTCTCTAAAAAGGAGAGCCGGATTACGCTGAAAAGGCGGGGGAGAATTATGGCCTCGAGAGAGGGCCAGACAAGACGGACATTTCCAAAGGCTGAACGGTCGCTTTCGAGATGGCCTAGGATGGTATTCAGAAGCTCCTGTGGGAGATCGTCCAGTGTCGGCATTTTCAAGAGGTGAAGTTGTGTTGAGGGAAAGTGCATGTAAGCGCGGAATGAAGTCGGTCTGGAAATTGAGGTCATCACGTGTGGAGATTTAGGCTACTACTGGTCTTGTACAACTACCAACTGAAATTGAAGTCTTTACTACAACTGATGAAACCATTCTCATGGATGAAGATCACGCATATAACTCTATAGTCTTACTACTCATTCCTTGGAGTCTTGGCTGACCAACGCTTAGCAGGTGCTTTTCCTCCCAGATGGACAAGACGGACAAGGCTTTGGGCCAGATAGCCTGGATGTCTATGATGTGGGCAAAAGAAACCAGTAAAAGAAAGAAGTTTGTGGAATCACGGCATATTCACTCCGAGGAAGCAAAGTATCTGGTGATTTTGTATTTGAGTATTGCAATATCTAGTGCTAGTCAAACAAATACCAATCAGCACTCAAATTCTTATTGCCATAACCTGACGTAGTCGTCCAACTCCCAAAGACATTCATTCCAATCGAGCAGATTCGTATTCGGGCGTAGACTTGTGTAGGTAGTTTGCGATACTCGGTTTGCGCAAGCAGAGACTCTTTCTGCCTTGCCAGATTCCTCCAAATAGATAGCAACAAGCTGATAGCAAGTAGTTGCAGACTCCAGATTGCCAGGCCCCTTTGCCTTAGGCAGCAGCAAGCAGCTGGAGTTTCTGTACGTCTTCCTCGGTGATATCCATCTTGTCATCGAGGATTTTGACAGATGGAGTGGCAAGCAGCTGGTGCTTTTGTGTTTCTTGGTTGGTGTTGACATCAGGTTTGTCGTCGAAAGCTTGGACAGGCGAGGTAGTAGGCGGCTGGCTTTGTACTGGCTCTTCGTTGATATTGACGTAAGGCCCGTTGTTGCCAGTTTGGCCAGTCTTGTCATCGAGAATTTGAAGAGACGAAGCAGCAGGCGGCTGGTATTGTTGAGACTCATTGTTGGGTTCGATGTCAGGCTCGTTGATAGTCTGGACAGACTTGTCCTCGAGAAGCTGGATAGGTGACTCAAGACTCTGTTTGTCCCAGTTGACGACAAGTCCTGCTTCTTTGAGGGCATCAGAAACTTCCTGGTTGATGCCGACTTTGTTTGGAGACTTCTTTGCCATCTCAAGGATCCTGGAATATGTAACCTGTTCCTCCAGGGAGGGCAAGATCTTGTATGCCGCCTTCAAAGCAACTTGGATAACCCGATTGGTAGCAATCTTGCGGCGAACGATAGCAATCATTTTGGTGATCTGGGCATCGCGTCGTGAAATCTGTGCCTTGGTAGAGCAAATGCGGTGATTGCCTGCGTCATTCTTTGCCTTGAGCTCTTCGTTCTCCCGTCGCATCTTGGCCAGATCCGCCCTATAAAGCTCGCAGTCCATCTTCCAAGAGTTGAGCTCGACGCTGAGGCCCAAAATCTCGTGATCTTTCTTTAAGATACTGCGCTCGTAGCACTCTATCACTTCCCGGAGGGCCTTATTATCCTTGGCGTAGAACTCAATCTCAAGGGAGAGGTTCTTGATCTCGGTCTTCTGGGAAGCGCAATCTTGTCGCAAGTTATTGCGTTCGGTGTACATGGCGGTGACCTGCTCGCCAATATCGGGTTGTTGCGACATCTCGGGCAGATAGATGCTTTTAAGAAGGCGAACTTTTGGAAGGAATGCGATGAGAGAAAGTGAGTATTGAGGAAGAAGTAATGTTCAGGTATGAGGTGATGATGAAAGATGCTGAGGAAGGCTGACCCGAGTGTACACTCTAGGCTTCCTCAAAAGTAGATGCCTAGGAGAAATAGAAGAGCTCCCCTCAATGAAGTTTGAACCAGAGTGATGGAGGAGGAGTGTCAAACTTCTGCCTCCTCATTTACCATGCCCCACTCCCTTGGAACTATTCACAATCTTTATCACTTTCTGTCAGTGACAGCCACTTGAGCACCACTGTCTTTATGGACCAGCCAATCTTTGTGCATTATCGTCTCTTTTCATGCAACCTGGCTCTTTGTACCAGATAAACAAAATGTAAGATCCTGCATCAAGGTTCTAAAGAACTAGTACTAACACACTGGACAAAGGTATAAGAGAACTGGCAGTCAATTAGCAACGCATGCTATTTAAGCACTGCTTTACAGTCACCTCGGGCCTACAGATCGCCTTGTCTTCAGGGCTTATTGAAGTAGATATCCTATCTATCTGTGTCAAACCATCATGCAGAAACAGTCTCCAATACAGTCTTGCTTTGCGACTCATTCGAGGCTGTATACTACTTATGATGTCAAGCAAACACGCCCTTTCTTAACCAGAAGACTTGTCTTCAGTCTACTGGAAACTACTGTTTTAAGGAATTGAGGAATATATCATAAGAATCGGCCACCTTTATGCTATGGCAGCAGTCTCTACCGACTTACACATACTATATACAAAGAGGACAGCATCAACCCAACAACAAATAGCCAGAAGCAATTCGAACCGCTGGTTCGCAATGCTTTCAGCAACCAGCTGAAGTTTGTTTCTATGTAAGTTCTCTGTACCAAGATTAACATCTTCTGCTTTGGATCTTGACTAACACTACCGGAAGCAGCATTCATTCAGCAGTGTTTGGAGCTATAAGTTCCTCTGTAAGGAGGGCAACAGAAAACAATATGGCCCTCTTTGACGCTACCCCTGGTGGTTCCAATCATCGATGGACAGACCAGGGCGGAAGACTCACATTCAGTTGAGCTGTCGTCCTTGGTCGTATCGCCCATAGACTAAAAATCATCTCTATATAAACTAGCTCTTTTATGATGGCTAGATATTCATCTTCCCATCGAGACGCCTACACGACATTAAGAAATGAAGCTGGTCGATGCTTCTACTAGTTATCGTACGGCAACGGCACTTCTTCTCTTTTATATATAGCTATCGAGGTCCAGATGGAAGCATGGAACGTCGGTTGTGCTTCTACTCGGTACAGCCATCGGAGCTGCTTGATCGCCGAGTCGCATCGAACGACGACGTATTGTTGCGGCTAGGCTTTCTAAGCCTTTGGCTGAATCATCAGCTATGCCATACAAGATAACCATGCAAAGCTCTTGCTGCCCCCAAGACCATTTCCCAGAGCCTCCTTATATGCAATACACCCGCTGCCGAAAATCTAAGCGAGGCTGTTATATATACCTTGGTTTCTTGTATTAAATATTGAACTACTTCTTTCCAGACTACTTATTTCTATCGAGGAACAGGATGGCCTTACTTCTCCGTCGAGAATTCAATGAGGCAAACTGCCGCCGGTCACTATCTCCTGGAAGTAGATTTGATGGCGAGGACTGCGCCCCCTGAAGTCGTCCTTTTCCCTTACAAACAGTGCATCGGTCGCCTACTCGAGTACGGCCGGCTCATCAACTGTATCCTTGGCTCTCAGGGGACGTGCTAGTGCTGTTCGAAGGTCAAATAGAAGTGCTCTCAGCTCGATAACCTGTTTGCGGCCTCGCCGGGTCTGACTATATACTATATTTTATAGAATGCGAATACCGATCAGCTGCGAAAATATAGTATATTAAGAGAAAGGTCTTTTCTGAATCTGAGATCTATTTATCTCTTCACAACTCCGGAACCATCATCTGACCACCAATATTATCCATCATGGATCCGATCAACGATCCCCTTTTCGCGCGTCTGGTATTTGGGGAAGGTACCGGCCCGGACGATGAGCAAATCAACTCTCGAATTGTGCGTCTCGACGACGCGAAATCGGGGGCTTAGGAGATCTTCGTTGCCCATAGCGACTCGTGGGAAGCTATGGGCACGAAGGTCCTCCGAGTCCGCCGCTCGCCGTCAACAATCTTCGACAACGCTGAGAAGCTCATACAGCATACAATGATGGTCGAACGCGCCTTGAAATCTGAGCAGTCCTATTGTCGTTATATATTGCATTGTCTCGGCGTACGAAGAAGCTCAAACAGCTTCTGTGTTATTGACGCAATGAGGTAAACAATATTTACTATATATTATACTTCATATAACGCAGTTAGGCACACTCTGACAGACAATGCTGATCAATGCTGAAAAGCAACTCATGAGCTTATTGTTGCCGGCCGCCTGGCACTGTCAACAGCACAATGGAATTCGAGTGGCCGGGGGCTGCGAAACTATAGTGCATTAAGAGTGTTTTCGTTTCTTCTGCGAATTTTATATTTCTCTTCTAACAACGTTTTCCTCATGCTTTCTTTTTAAAATGGACTTGGAACACGATATCATCCTCGCGCGCTTGGTCCTGGCGCCTGAGGCGAGCCACGAGGCTGACGGTATCTATTCAATAATTGTACGACTCCACGATGCCAAGATTCAATTCAGCAAAATATTTGATCCAAACAGCGACTCTTGGGGTGCTCACGGCATCAAAATGCTAAACCTTCGGCGTTCGACAACTATCGTTTTCGACAACGCCGCAAAGCTTGTCCGGCATTCCGGGCTCGTGGAGCGTTTGCTCTTAGACGAGCTAGGTCTATCGCCCAAGTTACTTGAAGCAAACGTAAAATAAACCCCCTGGTTGCCTCAGTAATACTTTACTTACCCAAGACAGATTCTTTATGGCGATATTGATAGAGGCAATCAGAGCCTGGATATTTCCCAGGTTGGGGCCATGACTTTTACTATCCAACAAGACATTCCTTCGTCGTTTGTCAAGACAGGTAAGCCAGGTACACCACTCTCTGGAAGTATCTTTCTAACCTACCTATTCACAGCTCCAAGTCCTGGGCTTGTTGAGGAATTCTTGAGAAGTTTCTACAGGGAAAATGCGTTCGCCTGCCTCCGTTCCCGCTTCTCACGATGGGAAATCATTGAGTAAGTCATTGGTCTAAGTCTGAATGAATAGAAACTTACTTCATCTGTGCAGAGTCTGTCACCCCTTGAATGCTTCAATGAGAAACTACCCTTGGATCTTCCGCGATCCCCGGACTTCTTCATCCGCCGACATATCGCAAGGCTGGCTTTGCCTTTACGGACAACAGCCTTGTGAGATGCTAGTTCGGCGAGTCGCGTCGAGCGACGAGGGTGCCCACATCTGTGGTAAGTTCCGGTCTGGACGAGAGATGTTTCAACAACAAGACTGACACATTTGTTAATAGGGCCCCTCGTCAGCTCAAACGTCACAGGCGATATGCTATCTAACCCCGAGCACCGCGTGCTGCTCAAATTCGTTGTTTGGAACTAGGTAGTTCTTATTATCCAACCGAATAATACTATCAACGACCTACCTACCTGCTACCTCTCCCCTGAATGTTGCTGCCACTTTACTCTTTCTCTTGCCATTTTTATATTTATTGTATTGTTGTACGTACACTTAAACTTCTTGCTTTTGTTCATAAGCACCAACTTGCAGTTCAAAGTAAGGTACAAAAACGTATAAACGTCACCAGAGACATGCTGGCGATTCCAAAACACCGAATGGTATTAAAGTTCGTCCTTTCGGTGCAGCTCAATATTTCTCATCTCCATTTATTTTACTATAATACAATGGAAGAGTATCTGTCTAACCCTGTCGTGGGTCGTTGGTTCCTATTTAAGCTCTTTGTTACTATATATCTATTATCCTCTCGCCGTCCCAGAGGACAGAATCAGCAATTCGGGGCTGTAATGAAAAATTTCTTTCCTTTGACTACTATACAAGGCGGAAGAGCTTTCGAACAGCTCAACCTGCGTTTTCTCCTGCGTCAGGGTGGCCCTCGAATGGCCCGAGCCAGAGAGATTACCTGGCTGAGTTCGAGAAAATCCGAAATACGATGAACCAACCGGGGGCCAACTGCGATAGCTAGCGAACAAGTCTGAGTTTATTCCCGAGTGCAGCCTAAGAGAGCTTGAGATCCTGGCCGAAATGAGAGCACTAGATCTCATCATGATTGGAATGAACGCCTACCAAGAGCCAGCTATATGATGACCAACAAGGCTATATTATCCCGCTTTCCAATTGATCTGGGTGCTACAGCTACCTCCTCTTACATCAAGTATACACATCCTCATGACTTTTGACAAGTTCATCCCCCCAACCGTTGACTTTGTCATCAGTTCCGCCTGGGGTTTACAGGATAGGCAGTAAAGGATGGTAGAGAATGAGAGCTGCAGATGGATGAACGCCAGTCATACGTGCTGTCGATGCTTTCTGCCGTTTGTTAAATGTAACTAAGATGGATAGAGAGAAAGGTATTATTATTACATGATCTCCTATAAGAGATGTCACAACAGACAAGTCAATGCTCATTGGTGGTGATTTGTAGTCGGCAATCGAAGATTGATAAGCGAATGCGCACTGTTTACACTGTGCCAAGGAGCTACACTACACAGCCTCATTAACCAACGACATTTAAAACCACAACTCTATCCTCTTTCCAGTTATATTGATCCTATCTCTATATCTTTCATCTGATTTGAAGAAAAAAAGAAGGGAAACGAGCCATTTTTCTAATAAATTACTCACCGTTAAAGAGGGGATGATGGGGACCCATCTGATCGCCATTACGCGGCCCGCGACGCAGATTTTGAGGCACTTACACGACAAAATCATCAGCACCACGACAAAAGAAATGAGAGATTCGTGACTGGATAACCGATTATTATATAGAAGGTCCGAGCTAGTAGTAAGCTTATAGGTAATTTAAAATTAAAACTTGTCCCCTCTTTTGATTCAATTGTTCCGGTGGCGTAAGAGGCAGACGTCGTCTTTGGCGAGGCCACGCAATGCTGCGTCGCAAGCAGTCGACTACTCCTCACCATCAAAAACTTGACCATTACCCAGAAGGGTCACAGTCATCAACATACAAACGGAATATTCCATCACTCTTTAATCTCTTTATGTTTTGTCGGGAAAGTTAATGACAGAGGTATAAAATGACGATGCCCCCACCACTTCCTCCTGTGCTATCTACAACACACGACCACGAAGTAGATACTCCCTCAACTTCTATTCTCAACATCATAAAACCACCCGTTCCAAGTCGACGAATAAGAACGTCTCAGACACCCAACAATGCAGAAGTTTTGGTACCACCTCTTATCGCAGGCACACTCGTTGCTGCTTTCGCAACTGCCCTCGCCGATGGACTAAACAACGAACTTCTCACACATTACTACCTCCCCGAACAAAAGTTCCGAGTCAACATCGATAGAGTGTTGGACAGATTATTATCCGAGTTTACGTCGATGTTATGGGATGAACTGTGGACTTTTTACTGTGACTCCAACCCAAATTCGACGGAGCAGATTAAGAAGTTGTTTGATGGACCGATTTGTCAACTTATACTCATCCTTAATGGACCTGAGGCACCAAGATGTCTTCTTGATAAACTCGGCCCGGGGATCTCGAGACGGCCCTCGACATGGTCCGAGTTGGCGCAGGGGATTGATCTTCCTGTTGCGCTGCAGTTGCTTTGCAATTATTGGGATAGAGAATATCCTGCTCGTTCGCCCAGGGGCTCACCCAACGAGATCGCTGCATCACTACACAAGTATATCACGACAGGAAACTCGGCCAAACGTCTCATCCTAAGGATCCGGGATACACTAATCTCACCTCACCATGTGCAGATGCATGTCATGGAGTCGGCCATGTGGCATATCCTTACCAAGCCCCTTTATCGACCGCCCGGAGATGGCTTCCACGTTGTACAGTTCAAATTTGAATGTCAACTACCCGGTATACTTCAGGATATAGACGACCCTCAGCTTGTCAAGATTGGTAGTCGGACAGCTATCACTGGAACCGCCAATGACTGTGTCTACACTACTATATCCGAATACACAACCAAGCAGTGGCCCAAGTGCGGCGAACTCCTCCTAGGATGTATCGAAGACGCCGTGAAAGAAGGGTTGACATCAAGCCGCGAAGGACACTCATTCACAGGCATGTCTATATGGGATGGAACTGATAATCCCTTCTTATGTCCTGGTCTGCGCCTGCTGCACATCGAAGTTGAAGACGGCTGCATTCGACTCACCGTATCCGCATGGACACATACCATGATTGAGATACTCCAGCAAATGGCATGGACATGCTCCGCCCTCAGCGCCTCACCACTTCCTGGATCATTGTCTGAGTCTTCTGTTGAAGTAGTAGACTGGCAATACATGGAGGACTCAATTTTTGTCGATTGCAGTCTCTCACATCGGCCTGTGCCGGAGGGAGATGGACCTACGTGGTTGAAGCAACTGGGAGGGGTTTCTATTGCGAATGGGTTTCCTATAAGTCATATTCGGGAGGATACTCAGATGTCATGACAAGGATTGAGAGGGATTAAGATAGACTTATTACGTGACGAGAAACGTTTACTGTATTATCAGATGATACCCGTAGTTTAACAGCATATTTTGACAATCACTGCATTGCAAAGTTCAATGTTGATATGAAGAGTTTTTGTATTTGTGCCACGATGGGTGTAGTTTCATCGTCCATGCTTTCGTCTAAGGTAATTCACAGAGGAGTAAGAATCTTCTCAAACTCGTTATGTTTGGCAGCAATTTTGCCTCAATGAGAAGGTATGGCGAAGTATGTTTGATCGCGATGCATCAGTTGTACATGATCTCCAAACTCAAATTTTCTCATTGAACCCTTTGTCGATGATACATCCGTTGCTGTTGCGACGTGTATGATGTTGAACGTTCAACCTCCACCACAAAAGTCCCAACTCTGAGACGTCCATCCTCCAGTAATTGCTCATGCCAGAAAGCCTTCGCAATCGACCATCCCTCCAGTGTCCCCATGCCTGAAGTCAAGATTAGTTGACTTTTTCACCATGATAGTCTGTGGTACCGAGGCGTCCATACTTTGTATTGCGTGCATCTTGTACCGCCCTGTTACTACAGGGTATCCTCCAAGCTTTGGCCATCCATTGGCACTTGTGCAACCGTATAGGCAATTGGCGAGCTTATCTGTCACGTGGCCATCGGGAATAGTGTTTAAACTTTGAATGTGGAAATGTTCTTGGTCTTCACTTGTAACGATACGGTTGGAACGGGGGCGAGAAGCTTCACGTGTGGCTCGGCGTGTTCATTACGGTTGAAGTCTGTCGCGGGCGCATGAGACGAGGTTTGGCGGATTCGCGAGGCTAAGGACTAGGCTATGCTAATTGAATGCGATTGAAGGTGAATTGATTTCAATTGAATCGGCGTCACAAGGAGAGCGAGAGGGAGGTTTTGAGATAACTAGACGGTCTTGTCAGTTTCGCATCCAAACCCCGATACCTACTTTATGTGGCTGAATCGAATCCGCTTGCAATCCTGGATGGACGTCGGCATATTGGCGATAGTAAGACTAATAGGCGGCAATTGTTTCTTGGATGCTGTTTGTAAATGACGAGTTATTCCTGGATGTTGTTGAAATGATCTGACGATTGAAAGTCGGTGTCGAGGCTGATCTCAGTTTAATTGATAGACTGATTGCTTATCGTGGACTGTCCAGAGTCATTGTCCTTGTCATGGGGGTTGCGTATCACTGTTCCTGAATGAGGTCATTCTGCGTCGAGCTTGTGTTATCGCTTCGTATCGCGTTTCACTGAGTGAGCTTCGGTTTGAGGGGAAAAGGAATAGCAATGGCGAAAGGCAAAAGTGAGTCAAAGAGATGGATGTTCTCGAGATCAATCGTTCAGTTTTACTCTTGAGTCAAGTCGTCGCTCGGCGTTCGCCTGTATCTTGTCTCTGGCGGTCGAGGTCGTTAAAAAAGGTGGCATGCTCTCGAATGAGCTGACTTTTAGCAGTGCGTGCTGTGCTCGTGCTCTAGCCAAAACAAAACGCTCAGGGAAAGGGAGCCAGGGATCAACGGGATCCATTCAAAGCGTCTCCACTTGATGTCGCCTGTTGCCGACCCCACTATCGGATGTTCATGTTAAATGTAAGACATGGAGTTGATGAGAAAGTGAAGTTATAGCAAACGACACTTGGATAGAAACGATGAACGAAGAATAAGAATCGAAACTCGATGATGAGGATTCATCAAGTTCATGGTGTATGGACCATTATCCCAGAAGTGGAGGAGGGTGCTCGAGATGCAGAGCTGCCCTCTTTATGTGGGAGTAGCCCACCTTGTTTCCGACAGCGTCATGGTCCAAAGAGACTCAGGTACAAGTTACAAAGTCACAAGGAACATGGCACGCGGCCTCTGCCCATGGGGAGATGAACATATCTCCACGCCATCACGGCAGTTTACCCTAGTCCAAACAGCATGACACTGGTACGATACCAGCATAAGGATAAACAAACCATCTCTAGCTAGCTCTAGACGATCTCTGCAAACAAAACATGGCTGATTGACACCCTTCTGATACCCAAAGACGTCTCGACGACCTCTTGATTGATGGACTGGACTGGGCGGCATACTAGTAGCATCATGACTAGCCAATCGACCTAGCACTTCCCCTCAATTTACTACCACAAGGTTTCACGCGGGCGGGGAAGAAAGAAGTTTATCATTGATTGCAAAGTCCCTCTTTAGTTGCAACCCTTGCGAAGATGTACCTGTCTCGATTGATACCAAGAGTCAGGTGAGTTGCGCCAACAAGCGCCAAAAGCACGCATCCGCGAGCCGAAGCCTCCGGGGGACACGGACATGGGCTAGGGGATGAGGGATGAATGAGGGGCAGGATAGAAACTGGCGATCCATCGTCATAGGTCATGGTTGAATCAACAACGTGCCAATCTGGTGGTTTGGTTTCGTCTCTTTCGATCGGCAACACCCAGTTACAGTAAGTTGCTACCCCTCTTCAGATCCATCTCAGCATGATCCCAACTGCCCCAAATCTCAATGCTTGACTGATGATTCTATCGCGGGCTTCCGCGACCGTCAATTGCTCTCCATTGAATCACCTCACTCGATTGCCGGGGCCCATTGAACGCGCCACAAATCCACAACAAACCCGATCGCGAGTGGATCAATGGACAAGCTTTCCCCGGATTCTGCTCTCCCCAGCTAGCTGTATCTGGTAGTAAAGCGGGTACGAGCCCGGTACGTAGAGCGGGTTCCCACCAAAGGCCTGCAGCTGCGTCGCGCCAGCGCTAGACTCGTTGCGGCTTCAGGTGTGGTCTGCTGAGCTTGGAGCCAGGGGCGTCACGCCTTCCGTCAGGCCAAAGTCACGCGATTATCCAACGACGACATGTATTGAACGGAGTGGTGTAATAATCCACATTCAACTGTAAAGTACTTGATTATAGTAACAATCCTAATGCGTGAGGTGCTTGTAACATTGAAACAAAAGAAGAAATCGGAGCGAGGCGCAGGCACAGCACTGTACAGCACAGCTTGCAGACACGCAATTAGTTCCTTAGCTGTACCCCCCTAGGTCGTGCTCTTCCCTTCCCTTCCGGGTATAGGCATGAGCAGTTACCCCGCCCAGTCTGACGACAGCTCATTGCAGTTAAGGTAAGGGCATGTAGTGAAGCCTTAGGATAGACGGGAACGGGATCAGATGCGGTACCTTCCTCAGGTACTGCCTTGCACTGCCTGTAAACGACTCCCCGGTGGAGGTGGACGACGCCGAGAGGAAGGTGCGCATGCCCGTGCCTGTGAATGCAATAAGTAACAACCCCTTCCCCTCCATCTGGTCCTTCTTTCTCTCCTTTCCTCTCATCATCACACCTTCAATCCACAAACAGCAAACCAACACTTACAATCTTCTGCTTTTGACGCAAAAGGTTCGCGGTCCTTCTTACTACTCCTTCCCTTATCAACATCACTGACATTTATTCCTTAGCAGAATCAGCTATAACAACCAGATCTCCTCGATCAACTCACAACAAACCTCCAACATCATGTCGGAACCACTCTCCAAGGTCGATTCAGCCGTTCAAGGTCTTTCAAGCTCTCCTCCCGCCAAGGATGCTAAGACGCGGCGACAAAGTTCAGCAGCCGCACCTGGCGTCTGGAACGTCAATGACCTAGGTAAGTTATGACATATTCATTCCTCATGGCTCCTTCCGATATCGGATATGTTGCCGTGAAAGCTTCATAAGACATCTCACTGACCTATTACTATAGAGGCTGAGGGCAAGGAGCTCGAGCTTGCTCCCGAGACTCAAAAGACAGGATGGTAAGTCACTAGTCCTTCACGTCGTCGACCCCGCACTTGGACATCATCCATCATGACAGCCACTGACATCCCCATTAGGAAGATCAACACCAGCCCAAACACGGTAGAAGACGCTGCTATCCTCAAGCTTCCCCTTTCAGAACCACCAGTCAAGAGAATCGACCTCCACTTCCCATTAGGAAAGGAGGTGACAGCACGAAACCTCAAGGGTGTAACAATCAAGGATGCTCTTGATGCCATCCACAAAGCGTACAAGAAGCGGGTATGTTTTGGATCATCTCACACTTGGATCTCCATGCTAACATTCTCAGGCCGATGATGAGCTCGACAAGCCCTACCTCGCTGGTTTCGAGTGGGACAAGGAGGAGTCGTGGACCCGACTTGTTGTTCATCTCCAGGCCCAGCCCACAGCCACAACGTTGGACGGACCTTCAGGTGGCGGTAAGAAGAAGAAGAGCAAGAAGAACGCCGAGGAATAAGTTCTTTCCGCCACCCTGGTATCTGTTCCAATAGTTCCTATAATTCATGTTCGTTTCGCTGGTTTCGTTGCGAGTCGGCGCTCGGGATATTGCGTCTAGATATTCTCGGTCCGGTCATATTTTGTGCGACTGCTGGAAGCGTCGCCTGGTGTACTCCTCAACTCTAGTTCATGCTATCGCTGGTCGATTCGGTCGGCGCCCTGAGATTTCATGATGTCATGGTTCTTTAAATAATACACATTTCCGAACAATTGCATTTCCGAACGCATGTGAACAGTGGCTGTTGAAAAAGCCGATCAATGTATACTAAGTTATCCTTAATTGTTTAGTTGTTAAAATAAAGCAGCCTAAGTGCCTCTATAAGCTGGCATAAAGTGATCAAAGTATTTCGTCTCTTACCCCGACACATGGAAGACGATAGCTGCCTCCAGACCCACCATGAGCTTACCCCGCGATAATGATATTAGCTTCGGTGAATTGTACCTGGACCCTTGAACTAATTCGAGTTTACACTCACTTTGGATTGATAATACAATTATGATTTCTCATCCCGATCATATGCGATAAAATGGCCTGTTATGGCTTCTCCCGTCTTTGTTGGGTAACATGCTCACCGTGCAAGATCAGCGGAATCAAAGCGCGATGATCTCCGGCTAACGTCGGGCCGTGCCCAGACTCAAGATGCGGAATTACACATCAACGGCTTACACGGCTACCTACTGGACGTCATGTTCCCAAAGCCGTGGAAACACAGTTATAAGCATCCTATTCCCACTCCTGTCGATCTGTAATATCACTCATTCGAGCACCAGACTTCACTGTGACTATGCCCATTACTACCTTTGATCTCAAGGAGAAATACCGATATCAGAATGGCTTCAACTGTCATTTAGAGTGAGTTTCACATGCTTTCATTCTTCTTCATCAACTGACATTGATCAGGTCGGAAGCTGTCGAGGGAGCTTTGCCTATCGGCCACAACTCCCCTCAGAAGCCTCCATACGGCCTCTACGCTGAGAAGCTCTCCGGAACAGCCTTCACTGCACCTCGCCACGAAAACAAACAGACATGGCTATACCGAGTTCTTCCCTCTTGCGCGCATCCTCCCTACCAAGCAGACACCAAAGCTGCATCCGAGGATAACAAAACTCTCGACGGCGCAGAGGATGGAAAGCTACACTACATCCCCAATCAGCTCCGCTGGGATCCCTTTGACCATAATGAGGCAAAGGACCAGGACTTTGTCACTGGTTTGAGACTTGTTGCTGGGGCAGGCGATCCTACGCTCAAGGAGGGACTGGGTATGTATATTTATGCTGCGGGGAAGAGCATGGATGAAAAATCAGCTTTTTACTCTGCGGATGGCGACCTTCTTATTGTTGCGCAGGAGGGTGCGCTTGATATTCGCACAGAGTTCGGATGGCTACTTGTGAGACCCATGGAAATTGCTGTTATTCCCAGAGGCGTCAAGTATCAGGTCCATCTGCCATCCGGTCCAGCTCGTGGTTACGCTTTGGAGCTGTACCAAGGACACTTTAATCTTCCCGAGCTTGGTCCCATTGGATCTAACGGTCTAGCCAACGCTCGAGACTTCCAATCCCCTGTTGCGTGCTTCAGCGAGGACTTCGGCGCTACAGCTTCAGAGGGATCAGGCAAGTATACCGTGTCTGTAAAGTTCAACAACAATCTTTTCAAGACCGTCCAAGCACACACACCCTTCGACGTCGTCGCCTGGCACGGAAACTACTACCCCTACAAATACGATCTCGGTCGCTTCAACACCATCGGCAGCATCTCCTTCGACCACCCCGACCCCTCCATCTTCACCGTTCTCTCCGCCCCGACAAACACCCCCGGCACCGCCGTCGCCGACTTTGTAATCTTCCCACCGCGCTGGCTCGTTGGTGAAGATACCTTCCGACCCCCATGGTACCACCGCAACACGATGAGCGAATTCATGGGTCTTATTCAAGGTGGCTACGACGCGAAGAAGGGCGGCGCAGGAGGTTTCGTACCTGGAGGCGCGAGTCTGCATAATGTTATGAGCGGACATGGGCCTGATGCGGAGAGCTACGAGGGTGCGAGAAATGCAGAGCTTAAGCCTGTCAAGGTCGGAGCTGGCAGCTGTGCTTTTATGTTTGAGAGTTGTTTGATGGTTGGTGTTACACAGTGGGGATTGAGGACGTGTCAGAAGGTGCAGGAGGGATATAATGAGGAGAGTTGGTGTGGTGTCAAGAACCATTGGAAGATGCCTGAGGGACTCAAGGTGAAGTCTCACACGCTATAAGGAGATGAAAAATTGGTGTTGAGGGTCCGACTAGCAAATTCAGACAAGATAACAATTTTTATTCATTCGATTGTTCACCGGTTCTCAGAACGACATTCGAAGGCATCTCCCTATCCTTAAACTCCTCATCCATCTCATAAACCGTCTCACTATCCGGCTTGAACCCCATCTGTAAATACACCAACCGTCCCATACTCGATCCCTCAGTAATACACTCTAAATCGCCCCTTCTCACAGCCTCATCCAATCCCCACTGGACCAACTTCCTCGCAAGACCCCTTCTCTGAAACTTGGGATCAACAGCACAAAGATCCATCGCGAACACCGCTGGCTTCTCCGCGGAAGCCTTCTCCTTGATAATCTCGCGTCGACGACTGAAGAGTGATTTGTCCGCCTGCACGAGGAACTTCTGCTCAGTCTTGTTTCCGGGGTATAAGTCTTCCAGGAAGGATCCCTTTGTAAGATCCCCTGGTGCGTCACCCCAGCGTTCTACGACGGAAACCTGATGCCAGACTGCGATGCCGGCGATGGTGTTGTCGACTGTAGCTTTGACAAAAACAGTATTGGGCTTTCCGTCGCGGTTTTGAGTAATTGAGTTGAACTGGTCTGCTAGACGTTGAGCACCAGCCTTTGCGCCCTCAGGTGTATCCCAGCCTGGGTTGAAGGCGATCCAGATTGCATCGTTGGTTTGACGACCGAAGGCATTGGCCACCGCCTCGAAGGCGCCCTCGAAGTCATCAGGATTGGTGATGGGTTCGATGCGAATATCCTCGGTAGACATTTTGTAATGAGATTTTAGCTTTAAATTGCTTCGAAATAATCAGATAAGTTGAGATTGGAGCCTGTATTTATACTCTTGGTGGGTAAATATGAGAAAGTGTTCATCGCGATTGAGGCATTAGTTCTCGTGAGTGCATGATAGTGGACCAGGATTCCACTTCTCTATTATAGCCCCGTGGGGGTGTGGGTTAGCCTCTATACCAAGATAGGTTGACAGATTATCTGTCAACTCTAGTTTATTTACTCTCTCATAGCAGCGTTTGGTTACCACTTTGGTAATTTGTCAATACGTTGAGGTCTTGCGAATAGCCAGATGTATAATGTCCGTGACCAGCTTGGGATAGCTTCAATCTCTAGTGGGGAATCTCTCTGTCCGGCGTGAGTCACCATGAACGAGATGGTGCTGTTTTTGGTAGGTGATGGGGCCTCGAACCTCATTTCTTATATCAAGTACTGGGAGAAAGTTGGAAAGCGTTTAATTGAGGCGCGTAGTCACTTATTACTCTCCAGCGTTCCTAGGCCCTTCATTTCTTTCTGAGCATACAGTCAATTTAAAACACTATACGTTCAACGCCATACATCTCTTATCTTCATACTAGTAAAGCTCATAACCTCCATCTTCATAATATCCGTCTCCATAGTCTCCAAATTCATAAACTCCATTATCATAGTGTTCACTCAGGCCATCCTCAGCTTCATAGATCGGCTCATGATAGTTGTTCCTCTCTTCCTAATAGTCGGAATCATATCCGGCCCCTGTGTAGTTTCCACCGCCATAGTTTCCGCCGGCATTATATCCATCATCATCAGAATCTGCCTGACCATAATTGTTCACTTCCTCATCGCTATCATCAGCCTGTCCGTTTACCTCGTTGTCGGACTCATCCTCGGAATCAGCCTGCACCTGGTACTGGTACTGTCCGTACTGATCTTGTTGCTGGTACTGACCATGGTAATGATCTTGTTGCACTTCATCTTCATCTTCAGAATCGGACTGGTTAACAACATGCTGCTGATTGGAATAGCGAACTGGCTGATCCTCCTCATCAGACTCCTCCTGCTGGAAGGTCTGTTGCTGATACTGGTTCTGGAAGTGTGTTTGCTCCTGGTAGTGACTTTGATCTTGATAGTGAGTTTGTTCCTCGAAGTGTTCTTGTCCTTGGTACTCATCATGGTAATGAGTTTGTTGAACCTCATCCTCGGAATCAGATTCTTCTACAGCATGTTGTTGGTGATTACCATAGTAGCCTTGCGTTTCTTCATTGTCGGAATCAGCCTCGCCGTACGTTTGTTGCTGGTGATATCCAGTGAAGTTGCCATGTTGCGGCTCAACGTCGCTATCTTGATCCGACTCTACCTCTTGCGCGACGTCTTCGTCGGAGTCTGAGTCGTTTTGACCTAAGTCTGAATCGTGGTCGCTGTCTGACTCTGCTTATATGCTTCGATTGATGATCTCATCATCTGAAACATCAGCATCAGTGTCTTCGTCCACCTCCACATCGCTCTCAACATCGTTCTTCACGTCGCTCTCATCCTCATTCTCATCCTCGTTCTCGTCATCTGTAAAATTGGCAGCGAGGTGTAGGCTTTCGGAGTCGTCGTCAAAGTTCAAGCTCTCAACATCACCTCCATCATCAGAATCGCCGTCAATAGAATCGAGGTCATTATCTCCTTCATCTTCTGACAAAGCTTGATCATCAGAATCTTCAGCATCGGAAACATCCACGCTGAAAGAAACCGACTCGTCAGCTTCACTCTCATGAGCTTCACTTTCATCGTCTGACTGGTGATCATCTTCGGATTCTCCAGCCTCAGACTCCTCTGCTGAGTGTTCAGATTGCTCTGCAGGTGTCTGCAAGTAATAGTACTCCGTGTGAGTTGAAGATGGAACGGGTTGATAATAACCTTGCTCCGGGTTCATGCTCCTCTCATTAACAAAGTTGTTCTCGTAATGATGCTCCTCATAATAGTTGGATAGCATGTAACCACCAACTCCGCCAGCAACCAGACCAGCACCAGTAGCTGCAGCGATCTTGCCTGCAGAGGATTTCCCTGAACCATCGTTCTTTGCGTCGTGGCTCTGTGTATGCATGCCACGAGAGCCGTATGTCTCAACTGACCTCTGTCCAGTGGCGGGCTGCGCCTTTTGCGAAGATCCAGAAGATTGAGCTGGTAGGGGAGATGGCTTCTTGGGCAGGGAAGAGTCGGGTTTCTGTACCGATGAGGCTTGCCCTGGTGCCTTCGTCGGAGCGGATGGTGCAGGCTTCTTCTGGTGTGAAGTGGCCTGCCGACCTGGAGGAGGTTTCTGAGCTGAAGAGGGTTTGGAGGCCGAAGCAGGTTGCTGTGCTGGGGCGGGCTTTTGAGCTTGGGAGGCCTGACCAGGGCCAGGCTTCTTGTCTGTGACTGTTTGCTTTGTCGACGGGGGCTTGTGATCGGTAGCCGGTTGTTTTACTGCTGCCGGCTTTTGGCCTTGAGGAGCCTGGCCAGAGGCAGGCTTCTGATCGGTAGCTGTCTGTTTCGCCGGGGCAGGCTTCTGGTCTGCGTTTGCTTGCTTTGCTGAAGCGGGTTTCTGGCCTGTACCTGGCTGTTTTGCTGGGGGAGACTTTTGAGCCTGGGTGGGCTGGCTAGGCGTAGTCTTTTGGTGTGTAGCTGGTTGCTGTGCCGGGGCAGGCTTCTGACCCGGAGGAGCTTGGCTGACTGCAGGTTTCTGGTTTGCAGATGGCTGCTGAGTTGGGGCTGGCTTTTGAGACAATGGAGGCTTCTGGGCTGAAAAGGCCTTGGGTGCCTGGGCCTGTTGTTGTGCCGCAGTAGGCTGTTGAGCTGGAGCAGGCTTTTGAGATGGAGTAGCTTGACCAGGAACAGGCTTGCGACCCGGAGCCGCTTGTTGAGCTGGAGAAGGCGCCTGGTTGGTCTTTGCCAACACAGGCCTCTCAGTCGCGATGGGCTGCTGTGCGGGAGCCGGCATCTGAGATGGGCTCGACTGAGCCGCCACAGGCTTCTGAGCTGCAGGATTCTGAGCAAGAGCCGGCTTTGGGGAAACGACAACATGGGCACTCGAAGTGGCTTGCTGAGAACTAGGGGGCTTCTGAGCTGAAAAGGCCTGCTGGATGGGCATCGATTTCTGAGATGCACCAGCTACTGGCGATCGCCTTCCTTGGGCTACCCGTGGAGGTGCGTTTGGTCCAGCAAGAGGTGGTGAGGCGACACTACTTTGAACATTCTGCTTTCCTGGCGCAGCCTGTACCATAACGGCAGGAGCCTGGTAAGGTTGCCAGAGGTTATCTGGCGATGGTTTCGCAGACCTGTCTGCCACAGGCTGTGTTGGCTGATGCCCGCCCACGGGCTTGCGTCCGAGGCTAAGGGGTGCCGTAGGCTTGATAGATGGATCCATAGGACTCTGATAAGGTGCTTGGCTCTGGTATGGCGATGCACTGGATGTCTGGGAGTTGCTGTTAAATCGCTGATAGCTCTGCGCTGCTCCTTGCTGAGGTGCTGCTTGACCTAGAGACCTCTGCGAAGGCAGAGAAAACCTGTGGTCGACTTGGTCTTGTGGTTTTGAAGTTGAGGCTGGGGAAGCACCTTGGTCAGGCTGGAATGGTTGGAAAGGCTTGAACGAATTGCTGCCAGAGGGTTGCTGGGATGGACCAGAATACGAAAAGTACGTATTCTGTACGGCAGGGGGCGTTCCTTGGGATGAAGCCGGAGAGCCTGATGACAGCGCGCTATACATAGCCCAGCTGTTCCTGTGGTTCATGGGAGCTTTTTGTTGCTCAGTGACTACCACAGGTCGAGGAGGTTGAGCAGGCTTTGCGAGAGGCCCTCCAGCGTTGGATGTCGCTTGCTCCTTAGCTCCAGTGGCGGGCTGCGAAGGTTGATAAGACATGAAACTGGAGGTCTGCTGCTGTTTGTCCGCAGACATTGAGGTCGAGGTGTTGGGCTTGGATGTCTGTTGTTGCTGTACAACAGGGGGTGTCACTGGAGCCGGACCACCAGATGCGAATGGGGAGTATGTGGGCGCTGTCGTCTGGCTCTGGGTCGTAGTCGTAGCTCCGGGTTCAGGGCCATGCCTTACAAATTCCTGCGATCCTGCTACAGGGTGACTTGGTTTGGAAGCAGTCATTTGTGCGCCTGCATTGGCGGTCGGTTTGGCGACATCGACGGGTTTTACAGGCTTCGGTGCCCTTGCGGCCTTTGGAGGAACAGAAGATGACGGTGGTGCCGTTTTCTTCTTGGACTCTGTCTTAGGCTTTGACTTGGCGTCCACGTCTTTCTTCTTCTTCCCATGCTCAGCCGCAAACCTTTCCTTGCAGGCTAGCCATTCCTGATCCCAGACTGAGTACCTCTTCTTGTAGTGCTTCAACAGCAAAGAGGCCACGAATTGTTCTTGATCTGACAGCATCGGTACTGGCTTCTCCCTGTAGACAGCATAGTAGATAACCGTGTGGCCTTCGCCACTGAGAGCATTCAGATCTGGGTTTGCTTCTAACAGAAGCTTCGTGACCTTCTCCTGGTTGGCTCTCACTGCCAGCATAAGAACACTGAAACCGAGTTTGTCCTTCATGTTGACATCAGTATTAGCTTCTAGAAGTAGCTTAATGAGATTGACGTGGAGACCTTGAACGGCATATACCAGCGCTGTCTGGCCATGCACATCCTTCTAATCAACGGCCACTTTCTTCTTCAAGAGCTCCTGTGCGCATGATTTGTTTCCTGAAGCGGCTGCCACATGAAGAGCTCTCTTCCCCTCCTTGTCACCGATGTCCACTCGGCAAGAGCGTCCAAAAAGAACTTTGATAACGGCTGAACGGTTCTCTGCAATAGCGAGATGGAGTGGCGTACGACCTTGGCCATCTTGCATGTTGATATCCGCACCACCATCGAGAATTAGTTTCAAGACATTCGACTTGTCTGTGGCCACGGCGTGATGCAGAATGGAGTTGTTGAACTTATCTAACGACTTGGCATCGGCGCGTCTTTCAAGAAGAAGTTTGATGGCAGATGAATTACCACGAACAACCGCCAAATGAAGCGGTGTCTGGGCAAATTCATTCGTAGCAGATACCAAACTTGGATCACTATCGAGAAGAGGCTTCAAGACACTTTGATAGCCTTGTATAACAGCAAAGTGTAGAGCTGTCTGCCCGTTGATTGCTCGAGCGTTTGCTTTTGCACCGGACTTGAGGAGTTGCTTGGAAGCCGCTAAGTGCCCGTGTAGTGCAGCATGATGCAAGGGGCTTCTCTTCTGAGTGTCCAGTACGCCCAAAACCCCCGTGCCAGCTTTCTTAATGCCCACGGAAAGCAGGGGTGCATGTCCATAGACCGCAAAGATATGTGCCCAAAGTGTCCCTTGTAGCTCTGCGATTGCAGAATTGTCCTGGTCGAGCTTTACCAAGGGGTTGAGAACGCTGTCCGAAGGCCATTGCAGCAGCTTTAGTATCTTCGAAGCTTCCGGCTTGCTTAAACCCGCTGCCGAAATATGCATGGACCAATTGGTCCCGGCATACTGAAGGAGATGAAGCGTAGGTTCTGTCTGATATCTTGATTGCCATTCTGGCTCCTTAGGAAGTAGTGCAAGATAGCGGAGGAGGCATGTTGCAAGGGAGTGGTGGGCCCTTTGAAGTGGAGAGCTTGGGCTATCTGGTTGCTGGGAACCGTACGACAGGATGTCCAGTCCCTTTGAAACGAAGAAAGCTGTGATGCTATCGTGCATTACTTTCACGACTCTCTGGCCGCGTAAGCTTACAGTTTCTATCAGCCCCCATGAGGTTGTCTTGATCCAGCATTGGAAGCTCTCGTCTGAGCTATATCGAGAGAATGGCTCAGCGTTCAAGAGGTCCTTGCTGGATTCAAATTTAGGCATTATATCGAGTGACAAGGCCACTCGAAGCTCAGCAAGAGTAAGTGGTCTCGATGTCAAACAGCACCATGTCAAAAGTGACATCAGACTCTTGTTCCCTTGTTGCGCCAGGTTCTGGAAGTAATCGCCTAGGAGGAAAGAGATAGGAGCGGGTGTAGGAGAGGGCTGCTGGACAAGAGAGGACTGCGCCGGACCAAATAGTTTGATGTGATTGATTATCAGACGAGCCGATATGAACGAAGAGCCAGATTTCGACAGAACCAGCTGCCGTGTGTTAAAGTCGGTGGTAGAGAGCTGTTCCTCGAGGAATTGCGCAAGACTTGGACCATTTTTCTCGTCCATATCGACGTAGGATCGGGGAAAAGGGTCTTTGGCAGGGATCAATGTGCTAGAGAAGACGATCTTGAGCCCATGTGAAATAGTAGGTTCTTTGGCAGTCGGCTTCGGCTGAGACTTCTCAAGAAGTTTAGAAAAGTCTTGCACCAGTTTAGGAGCAGTCTCTCTTTCCGATCGGTCGATACCGTCAACGCAAATACTGACGGATCGCGTCTTCAGTAGCTTGGTGACAGCTTTGGTCAAGTCTTCATAGAGCTCTTGAGCACCCCATGCCACTTGCTGCCTGAGGGGCAAAGCTGACTCGATCTTCTCAAACCTCGCCTTGACGTCGCTGAATGTTTCGGGGGATTGTGGGATTAGCTGGTGCATCAGCGCTTTGTAGAATCCCAATCGCGACCTTGGAACTTCGCTTCCGCACATGGAGAAAGAGTAGTTCAAGTGAATTGCGTTTGGCTCTTCCTGCAGTTGGGAATGAAGGGCATGCTCCATCAACGTGGACTTTCCGCACCCCTCAGATCCTCGTAGCCAGAGCAGCCCGTGTTTAGAAGTCTTCCAGCTAATGAAGAGGGGATCTTGGTTGAGCCATTGGTGGGAGTTGGGAGTCGGCGCTGTCGGTCGGATGTAGAAGTTTTGCATGGAAGGAAATTCGAAGCTTTCCAGAAACGCGGCCGGGTTGGCCTTGAAGGTCGGTTTGCGCGGAGGGAGTAGCGGGGCTTCGAGTTCTGTTAGTAACGTAAATTCTCAATATCATGTATCGCATACCTTTTTCAGGTCCCTTGGTCATGACGGGGGATATATTCCCCTGGGGTATCTTGGTGTTGCGATCGTCTGGCATTTGCTTGGGGATGCTTTGGGCGGTATTGGTGATGGGTTGAACCGCCAATGGCTTCCTGGCGACACTGCCACCGGGCTTCATTGTTGGAGGATCATTGTCTACGAAATAGGGCATCTCGTATGATTGATCACTGAAGTCGACAGTCGAAGAAAAAGGCTTCTTGGCCTCTGATCCAGCGGTTTGGGAGCCATAAGGCTGGTAAGACTCGAAAGGCTGTGCGAAGCTCATGGTGAAACAGGCAACAGAAGAAGAATAGAAAGACTGATGAAAATGGAGAAACAATGTTTGCTAGAGAAATCCAAGGGAATCCTAGGTACACATACAGAAGATATCTGACAGTTGCGCAACTTTTTGTTCTGGCACTGGCAGGAAGGAACCACAAGGCCCTGCCCAGGCTGCCACCTTCCCGTGAGCACGGCGGCTACTTCATACTACCACCACACCAGATCCTGCATTCTAAAGAAGAGATACCCGCCAGTTTCAAAATTTGGAATAACTGCTCCTTGCGCCGCGTATATCATGCAATGGACAGTCTACAGCTCTGCCGTGTTAATGGCAAGTGTTGGGGGCCAGACAGCTTGCCAAGACACCAGGGTCGCCTTATGAACCCTTGTCGGCTGACTGCATCTGCCCCGGGTATCTAACAAGGTAATCTGGCTAGGATAACGTTGCAATAAGGCTCGGGTATCTACGATGTTGCCTAGTGACCCGTCGAAACTCCCCTTAGGGTCACAGGGACTTTGGTTCCATCAACTCAAAGTGCATGGACTCTATCGACCGTCTCTTGTGGGAACTTATGTTGCCTTCCATGATTCAAAACATCTACTTCTGTTGCTCCAAGTCTAGATCCCGTGTCCTGTGCTACCTACTGTCTTGGCTTCCTTACCTGATCAAATGTTTGGGAAGAAACTCTTCGTGAAGTCTTGGCTCATGTACCACGCTAGATACTCGAGTTGTTACGATAATACAAAGAATTCACTTATATGTACTTAGGATACCTACGTAGGAGTTGTGTTGGCTTTACCAAATCACTCATTTCCATATATCCAAAGTCCAAGAAGTTTGATCTTGCAGTTGAACTCAGGTTTCCTATTACGGCTCTTTATACGTTATCCTAAGTAGAAACCTCACGCTATGGTATCCGCTCCTGGTATTCCCGCTGTCCCCTCTATATAGTAAAACATTCATTTTGAATGTTCCCGTTATGGAAGAAAAGGTTAGCATCTGCTTACTTCCGGTGGGTCGATTGCGAGCCGAGGTCGTTAATGGAACGACTTACCTTCTCTCTATCCTTGTTAACCGTAAGCAACCCCTGAAGAATTTGGGGCGATTTCTTATCATGTCAAACCTCTATTGGCCAGCCTTTATACAATTCTGGAGTTGGCCCGAGCCTTATTTGAAACCCCTGCTCCCATGCAACATCAAGTACCCTAGCGTGATCCTTCGCGCAAACTTGGGGGCCAAAGTTCCATTTGAGCCTCATGATATCTAGTAATTACATGGGGTTGTGGCAGGTTGAGACTTTTAATCCAGTTACGAGAGTAAGCACTTGGGTGTAAAAGGAAAATGAGAATAGCCGCGGGCCGTGGTGGCGTTCACGGTTTCAACAACCGCCTGAATAAAAATGTGCAAACGATATGCCAGTGTTCTGTGCGACCATTCACTTGGGAGAGATTCCGAGACGGAAATTCCGCATATGTACGCCCTCAGAGAACATATATAGGCAATGTTCTGGTCGGCTGGCGTTTATGGCAGATATTTTTCCTGATATAGATTCGTCCACATAACCTGAGATGCAATATCCGATGGTGTGCTGCCAAGCGCCAGTCAAGACCATTAAACACATTTAACAAGCAATGTTGTTTCGTTCGGAGGTCAATCCTTAAGTGTTGAGATCAACAGAGTCTGTCACTGGAGGCAACAAATGGATCCTACTGTTGTCGGGAAGAATGTTTCTGGGCAACTCTCTGCCATTAGATTGTCAGTTGGGTGACACAGAGCATTGTATCTCCTGGGCCTTCAGCGACTAATTCTCCCAATACCCTGGCCGTAACCTTGAGACCGATGTTGATGATCCAGAAATGTGTATTAATTCTTGTTTCATGAGTTATTAGCTCCTCTTCTATCGTTCCGGACGTGTCCAACACCCGTCTTAGAGCCCAGCCCTATCAGACTCGAGAGTCAACACGCTACAAAGACTCTCGCCTTTCATCCCATGGAACAAACGTCCCATACATAACCGCCCTCTCCTGATCGACATCATCATCAGCCGCCTCGACCTTCCAGATGACAACCGCCCTGACGAATCCGAAGAACGCAAGCCCCCACATCAAAACATTGCTGCCCATCAGCACACCTTTGACACTGCGGCTTTCCTCCTGAAAGCACCGCGTCCAAAGGACGAAACTGGCGACGGTTGTGGCGACTAGGATGAGCGATTCGAGGTAGAGCAGTGCGACGGAGGATAGGAGTTTGACTTCGTGGATGATCAGGCTCGTGGAGCAGAGGAGGAGAACGATGACGAGACTTGGATCTGCGAATTTCCAGAGCCTATAATAAGTCAGAAGAGTATGATGAGGCTGAGGAGAGAAATACTAACCAGTTGTCGAAGTCATTACCTGGTTCATTCTCTTTCCAAACAGTAATCCACATCAAAGCGCTAAAAACACCCAGTGTCACAGCAAACTGTAGCACAAGCACGAGGCCATGTATGACAGAGCTAACAACCCACCTCCCCTCAACGCGCACAACCGTCATAGGTACATGACCGCCATCGTAACTATGTCTTTTGGTCGTGGAGTTCTCCCAAGTCCGATTCTCACACTCTTCATCGCCCTCGTCTTCTTCCTCGCTGACCCACGGCGGGAAAGGCGTGAGAGGCGGAGTACCTCCTCGTTCGAGGGTAGATGTAGGAGGACGGATCGTTAGGGCGGATTCAGTTCGTGCTTCGGAGTGCATGGAGCCATAGTCGATGGGCGAGGGGCGGGAGCCTGAGACTGTGCGGTGGTGTTGGGGGGATGATGCTGATGCGCTTCGGGTTATGAATTCGGGAGAAACGAGAGATGAATGCGCTGAGCGTGTTGCGGAAGAAGGTTTGACTGGAGATGTTATGCTCCGTTGTTGTTGGTGATGCGAAGCGCGTTCAGGAGAAAGGGATATAGTGAGGGTGTTTCCAAGACTGCTTCGTTTCTTGCCAAGGGTTCGACCCGAGTCTCGATGAAGCGGAAGGTCCATAATATTGCAACCGATGAATATCAAACGAGTGTGAAGAAAAAGATGTTTGTTGAAGATGTAAAGGTGAAGGAGTAGGAATCGTAGGTGATGATGCGACGTTGATAGAAGTCGAGAAATGGCAGTGGCGGGCACTGACAACCAGCAACACCAGCACAACTGCAAAAGAACCATCACGAATAAAGTATCATGGCAATCCGATTAACACTACTACAAGTGTGACAACCTTTTTTCTTTCTGTGTATCCTAACAACGCTAACCAGTGCCACCAGCGTCGTTCTTTGTTCCAGATGAAGCATCGACATCGGGCCAAACTACCGAAAGAGATTTCTTCGTCCAGATGGCTGCAGAAGCGCCAGGGCGATAGAAGGATTAGCCGCTGTAAGGATGAGGGACGAAAAAGTCTAGTCACTTTATGTTAACTTGGAGCAGCACTTGGGCTACTTCATGTTGGCGCCCCAAGGCTTAGACAATTCCTCTGGTACCCTGAGAAGGGACAGGTTTCTTTGTTTATACTCGATTGACTAAAACATGTAGTAATTGGTATTGGTCATAAGCTCCGCTCCTTATTCTTACACAGAATGCTCAAATCCGCCATGCGCCATCCGACAACTACCTGCCATGAGTTGTTCATCCCGTACCTTATCCATATACCTAACCCTCAGGCTATCCATAAATACCTGACCATCAAACGCCAATAATCTCGATATGCAGTATCGACCCGTACAAAGTATCCCGTTACTCAAGACCCATTCGTGCCTCGTCGCCAATACCCCATTGTCCTCCAGGCCTACCTTGTTTCTGAATCTCCAAAGCTAACTCCGTACTAAGCGCACTGGCGTCATCGTCGTTGTACAAACTACTCGTCCTACTAGCTCTACTATCCCTTCTGGCACGCTCTTTATTGTCGGCTCCAGGAGCCCGTTTTCGCATAAAAGGTGATCGTAGGAAAGACTTTGACGATGTCGACTGTACTGACGTCGAATGTACTGATAATGAATCGTCTGCCGCTTTGGAGCTCGCGTCATCGTTACTGAGGTCCTCGGCTTGTGTATGGTCGGCACCGCTTCTTGTTGCTACCATCGTCTCGTTGCTGGAGTTGTATGGTTGAGATCGTAATTTCGCTGCTGCTGGCGAGTCCTTGTTCTCTTTCTCAGGCTCTTTGGAGTCATCCTTCTGGTCAACTTCGACAAGCTCGGCATCGCGGTACCACTTTCTCCTTCTGGTCCACCGACCCCAACCATCGGAGCCTCGTTGGCCGTACTGCCACTAGAAACATGTTAGACCCCTAGGATCGTAGATTCATCAAGTCACTTACCTTATTGTCATAGAATATCCACCCATTCTGCCCCTCTTTACCATCATAGTCTACCGGACCGTGGTCGTCTGCTACGCCATCGACACGCCAGCGACTTCCAGGAACCCATCTCCACTCCATGCGGCTTCCATCCGAGACATCAGGGAGTTCAAAGTCATCCTTGGCAGGCACAGAGTTGTTATGATCATCGGTCCATGCAGCCCGTTCATATGCGAACAGATTATTAGTCCACCCCAAACCGATCCATCGTCTTTGGTTCTCGTATATGATGAATGTGAACTTGACACCCGCAGTCTTCCCTGTACCATTCATACGTCTGTGGTTGGTTTGGAAGCTTGTCGTCTTACCAAGAGCCCTAGTGAGTTCCGACTCTTGCTGCTGAGCAACAAGATCGGGACCTTTCGTAGCTGCCTTGGCCAAGTCCTTTCGGAGGGGTTGTTCGGGGGTGTCAAACTGAAGACCGGTAATGCCGGCAGCGAGTCTCCGAACTGTGGAGCTTCTCCAGAGAATGGCCCGTGATACTCGGAGAACCCTTGCATGCCAAGTCAAGATGATGGTTCCAGCCACTAGTATTACACGTCTTGTTGTGACGACTCTCCACGGCGGAACAGTAAGCGCAATCCAAATAGGCGTGATAATAAGCAGTCGCATGAAGATGACTGTCAGCGCTGGTCGAGTGGTGGCACTGGTTGGGGTCGTCTGAGTGCTTAGGAAATCCGTCATATCGAGCAAAGGCTCCATAAGCACGTTGCATCTTCCTGTAAGCTGCTTGAGGGTTTCGACGATTTCGTCGAGTGTCTTTTGATGTTTTGTGTTTGTGACCTCGGAATTTCCTCTGACATGTTTCGACGACTGTTTCTCGCCGGTGTGTGCATTTCCGTTCTGTTGGCTGCTCTCGCCGGTATTATGGTTTGTTCCCTTGGGACCAGCATTCTGACTCCGGGACTCAGTCCACCCGCTACTACTGAGGGGACTGTATCTCCGGCCGTACATGCCGACAATGAGGGCCACTCCGACCAGGACGGGGCCGGCCCACGTTATTACTATATCGCCATACAGAACAATCGCCCAGAAGAAGCTCAATAATAAGAAGCTTTGCCAAGGATCTCCAGTACTCCAAGTAAGGAGGCCAGCAAGTGTATTTAAGGGTAGGAGGAACGGATGGCTATATGCAAGGGCGCGGGTGATCTGAGGAGGAGTAGCGAGGAGTAGGGGACTCTTTTGGTGGACGAGGATAGTGGATCGTCGAGAGGATCGCGAGGGTGTATTCGCAGAGAGGGTTACGGGAGAGAAGCTGGCGAAAGTCGGGGGTGCGCCAGTAGTTGAAGATTGAGGTTCGTAAGAGGGAGGTGATGCGCCGTGAGACGCATCGTCGCGGGAAGACATGGGTGACGGTCCAAGATGCGACAGCCACGGTGTGTCCTGGAAAAGATTTTATGTTAATAAACAGGCTATGTTTCGAGTATGTACGGTGATATCGAGATAAAATGCAGAGCAATGTTGGTTGTGCTCATCTGCCCGCGTGAACTCAACAGCCGCGTCGCGACGTCAGAGGGTCAGGGTGATGTCGCTAAAGGACGGGACCAAACCAGGGCCAGGGAGAGCTGAGAGGAGGTGGAGGGACGCCTTAACGGGACGGTAGGTAGGTAGGTTATGTCATGGGGCGCCACTTTTTGGCGGCTGGAGAGGGAGACACACGAGCAGAAGGATAGCCCGGTAATAAGTGAAAGAGAAAAGGTGGTAAAAGGAATATAAGGAAAAAGACAAATACTTACAAAAGCTGCCATTGACGCGGAGTTTCCAGGTTTCTTCAGTAACTTTGTAAGCCACGATTTAATGGCAGCGTCATTCAGCGTTCAGGTTGCGTTTCCTCTACCCCAGATTGTACCTCTGTATCTGTAGTGGGTGGTTGCTTTTCTGCCCCGCGACGTCAGTCACTCAGCTCTGCAGCTGCATGTCAAGTCTCTAGACTAATCCTTGACTCTTCAAATAAAGATACTCTAAAAAAGAAACAAAATCAAGGGGAAAAGACAGAAAAAATGTGACAAGATGGAATGAATAAAGAAAGAAGCATTGAAATGTCCCACGTGAGCTTTCTCGGGGTTGGCGCAGTCATCCATTTTCTGACTTTTCCCGTCGGTCGGGTCATTGCTATTGTCACATGCTAATGGATGGATGCCTTTCGGTTCCATTCAAAGCACATGTATCAGGTTCTCGGAATCCGCAACGTCCTTGATCAGCAGGGTCTATCGCTGTTTCTATCCAGTCACGGGATATATCCTATTTCATGTATTTCATCTTACTGCTGTGTTATGCCAAGATTGACAGATTATTGGGCTCGTTTTGTGATTCAACCTGATGCTTTCTTGCTTGAGTCTAGGAAAAGATGTATTGCCTCTCCCATCACTGCCTGAGACCGTCGCTGATCATCTTGCCCTCCGGCGGATCGAGCTTACCAAAGGTAGCTCTTGGAGGCAACTCGGAGAAGATGTTGATGCAGTTTCACTACGGCCACTACGGCCTTGTTCCTGTAATGTAGGGCATGTCTGATCTCCCCAAGGCCCATTTCCCCAAACTGCATCTCCCCAAGGTCCATTTCCAAAATGGCCCCCTTTGCGATGTTCTTCTTCGGTTTCCTCAATTGAGATGATCCCCAAATGTTCTAACGTCTCCATGTCGACATTTGGCCGCTCGGACGCTGGGTCCAATTCTTCCATCATTATTGTTCCTTTGCCTGCACAGTACTCGTGGATGAGTGTGGGCTTCTCATAACGCCAATAAGTCTCAGAGTGACGTTCATCATATTCTGACGGCAGAAAAGGAATCTCCCCATAGTCATAAATGAAGTCGCTGATCTCAGAATCGAGTCTCGCTATCTGGCTCCGGGGCCAGTACACGAACATTTTAGGGATTATAATGATGACTGCCGGTTTCAAGTATCTGTCGCGCCAGCCAGTCCTGTCTCGTAAGTCGAAGAGAAAGTCTCTGGGGTTGTATGTCCTGTAAAGGCTTGTCCCATACAGGCTTGCCAACTCGTCGCCCCCGTAGTCTTCAAATCCAACAGAGCGTAGTTCTAGAGATTGAAGCGAAATCAGAGAATCCAGAAAGGTAATCAGTTTATCTTTATGCACTGATACTTTGTCCAGCACGAGACTTTGAAGCCGTTGAGCCAGGCACTTCGGTAGTGCCAAGAAATGGTTCCTTGTTAGAATCCCAATAGGGCCTTCCATTCGGGCCATTTTATTGCCGTATATGCAAAGGCTCCGTAGGCTTTTGGCTTTTTCAAATGTTTTGAGAATTTCTCCGTAATGTTCGTGGGTTAAACTCAATCTTTGGAAGCCAGGTCTTTGTATGAGTGAGCGGAGATCATCAAATGCGTAACCTCGATCGTCCATCCTGACTGTATACTCCTCACCTTGCCGGCGAAAGTGGGACTTGTAGGACCTGATCCAGTCGTGCTCACGTTCTTCGTGATCCTCGACGATAAATTCAGAGATTTTATGTTTGCCATGCTTTGCAAGCATCCTCAAGGCGGAACAAAGACCACGCCTGAAAACCTTGTACTCATTGGACGGTTCGGCACCCTTGTCTTTCCATATTATTCTCGAGGTCTGGTGAGCGTTGGGGAAAGCCCAGGGGCCAGGAAGAGGATGTACGAAGCCATATGGGAACGAGCGAATAAGGGGCGTCTCGTATCGAGGCATGAATAACTTTCCATGGGCTTTGGTTGAGATAGTGATTCGACGGAGTGAAGGAAACTTGTCAAGGGCGTACTCAAAGACCTTCCAATCCGCCCCTGACCTGAGCATCCAACGCTCCTGCTTCACCAATTCGTAATAGTAGCGATATGATTCTCCCAGCGTCATCGCTTTCGCAAGCTCACGCATCCTAGCAAGAAGATCTGGTCGGTTTGCGACAGTATCATTTCCCTTACTTTCAGCCAGATCACAGATGGCAGTACGGCCACGATTCAAATACCAGCCTGGACAGCCCAAATCGAAGTTGAAACTGCCTGTCTTGTACTTGTAGTCGGGAGGGGTTGTTTCCCGCCATCCAAAATAGGTCTCATCCCATATTATCTCGGTCACACCTTTGCGATAGTATTCGTGATTTGCGACTTCTTCGACTACGCAGATATTGAGGGGGTTTGCGGAGATGAACACTCGATCGAGTCGTAACTTGACGCAGTTGTGTACAAAGCGAGATGTGAGGCGTAGTGATTTGATGTCACGATTGGGTAGGAAGTTGGCGATGTTGTCCACCAACTCAGATGGCAGAGTTAGCAGATTAGCTGGAGGTGGTCTTTTCTCTTCCATTTTGAGTCAATGGATGTAGTAGGAAGTTGGTGTTGTTAAAGAAAGATGTGACGAGGATTCCGGTGTGCAGGAGAGTGTATATATAAACAGCCCAAACCTTGTGTTTGACTCATCTTCCTCTTTTCAATTTTAAACTTTTCTCTCACCACTCATATCAAGGATAACTTACATGACTCACATTTACTCCTCCGATTGACGGTAGAAGTGACCTCAAGAGGTTCGTGAGAATTTATGCTATGCGGTACGGATGGGGGGGTACTTGTGCGATGGTCTCAGGATGTATGCTCATCCTAACCACCTTCAACTGCCACAATAAGATGCCAAACATCACCCTGGCACATAGCCGATTTATTTGAAGAACTTATGATAAGTATTAGAGATTGTAACGGGCAAGATCATAAGAGACGAAATAATTTGTTCGGTTTATGCGAGTTTAGACCGCCTCGGGCTTATGGGATGGAGGATATTTCCTCTGTTGCCAAGTAGACAGGGGCTTTACACAGAGGAAAATACAAAAGTGCAGGCGAATTCTGAATGTGATTGTTCCGGATAGAGTTCAAGGTCATTCATCGTCCAAGAAAAAAGACATGTCAAACTGTGACCATTAGGCCACAGCCCGCATGACGAGACGCCTTGGCCGGCAATAGTACAGTAGACTAACCCGGTATATAAGCTCCAGTATCTCAACGCAATACTTTAGATAGGCTCCTATCATAGCCGTTCCATATCAGGTAGAAGACACCTGGTGGTAAAAGCGAATTTATTACAAACCTCGTCATAAACAGTGACATGCTGGTGTTCAGAAATACCCGTTGACATTACGACATGGCACAAATAGATTGAAGTAGTAAAAGCGACGTTCGACAACAGGAATAGCATTTAAGCTTAGCTAGTAGCTAGCTAGTCAAATCCCAATCACAGCACAATCCCAACTCCAACCTTCATAGTCCATAACTCGTTTCGTCAAAAGTGATGCCTTCGTTAACCATACTGTGAGGCAGGCCAAGGAAAGAAATGCGACAAGTGTCACAGTTGTGATTTTCCGTTGATCAAACGATCAATAGCTTATTTGCCGCAGCCAGAGCAAGAGCCTAAACTCCCATTAGTACTGAATCCGGTAACAGAGATAGAGTCATGTTAACTTACAGCTAGAGCCGCAGTTGCAAGAAGAGGCACCAGAGCAGCCACAGTCGCCAGCCATTGTGAAGATAGTTTGGTGGGTTGTTTGGAAAAGGGTTCAAAAGGTATTGTTTGTTTGTAGTGAGGATGAAGAAAAAGAAATGTCTCTGATCTGGATCATGCAGGGTCTTATATAGACATGCGGCCTTTGTGCGTTTATCTTCAGCAGGCCCCTCCCTGTACAATTGAGGGGTCTTAGAGTGTGATCTGGTTGGTGATCTGAGCTACTGTTGTGGGGTTTATGTGAGTGATTTTGGCGGTTGGCTTAGAGCAAGCGAGGCCCGCGTGATGATCCACGATGGATGGTTCGTGATTAGAGACAGGGACAGGGATGGGATATCGCGGTAGTATTAGTGTCGAATATTCGAGATAGATATGTCTATTTCAATACATGGACAATCAACACCATAACTATATATACATGCCAAGCTAGTAATTCTGGTGTAAATAGACCTGTGAGCCCTCTTTCATCTTGTCTTTAACCTGTGACAATGCGTTTGTTGTTGAAGCCAAGCTTCAAGGCTGGTTGCCACTAACACCATCCACTCCAGCTACGCCTTGCTATTGGATCGCAATATTCACGCTTATTTGCCACTCTTCAACAGGACGTCTCTCATCAATCGGCAGTTGACATGGAACTTATGCGTATGACCGACGTCAGGGTATCAAAAGGATTAGCTGCTGAGAGCATAGAGACGAAATAATTTGGTTACCTTATGCAAGCTTAGACTAACACTTGGACTACTTTATTTTAGCCCCATCAGCCTAACAGGATAGTTCTTCTGTTACCTAACCCGATAGCTCCTAGAGTAACCCAACTTGTAAGAAACAATAGCTTCATAGCTCCGACTTTATCATCTCGTCCGGCTTGACAATCTTCAACCACTGCCTCAGCTTCTCAAGTGCAATATCATCATGTTTCTTCTCACTGGTCCAAAAGTCCTCCTCAAACCATCCCGGCGTACCAAACGTCTGCAGCAATTTACCAAAAGGCTGGCAAGACCCAAAGTCAATCAGCACAGGCTTGTTCTTCTCTCCCATCATGATGTTGCCCGGGTTGATGTCGTTGTGCGCCAGTCCAAGGGAGTGTAAATGGTCCACTGCAGAATTGATGTCCGATAGAAATGAGTCGAGATCAAGATCTTTCAATTCTGCAGTCTTTATAAACTGTTCCAGGGACATCTCGTACTTGTCAACGACTATGCCTGTGATGCGACCCCGCTTTACACGGCATCCTTTGTAGTGTATTATGTTTGGATGAGGATTCTTGGACAGCGTTTCCATAATGAGTGTTTCGTCGAGGACCTGCTTTGGTGTCCCGAAGTCGAATCCAGGCACATATCGAAAGAGGCCGGGTCTCTTGCAGAAGGATGAGCCTTCATCGTAGTCAACGGCGATAGTGAGTTCGGTATCAGCAGGCAGTTCAGGAAATAGATCCTGGTCAGGAACGGGCTCAAGCGCCTTGATGTACTCGTGAAGAGTCATTTCATTTGTTGAAGTCCGCCCAAAGAAGACACCATCATCTTCGCTCATCCATAGGAATGTCCTTTGGTGGTTGTTTGTCTCTGGGTCATTGTACTCAACGAGGAAAAGGTCGTCAATCGACGTTGGAGTTGCAGGCAGCCTTGGCTGTTGTCCAGTCGGGCCATTTGAGACACACATCCTGAGCTGATAGTGTTATCAGTGAGAATTCTATGTCGATTTGAATGAGGGGAGCTACATGTAGGTGACTAGTAGTCAGTAAAGCCGGCTTGTTCGATCAGACGTAGACTTTTGCGCCTCAATCATGACTTGATGGGCGACAAGGGTGTTGCACATATTGTCGAAACCTCAACCGGGTGGGTTTCACTCATATATACTGGGCTGACCTCTTCATGTGTACCATCGTGATTGGTCGGTGGGCCGCAACATTGCTGTAGTATTGATAGCTGTATTCTGGAAGTTGCGCTGCGTGGAATCCCAACGAATGACACCTTGGATGGTAACACTACATATGCGAGTATCCAAGAACGACCCCCTGTTGACAGCGGAATTTATCAGGCAGCGGCATATCTCAATCCCGAAAGCCGTATCTCTTCGTTTCCATATACATGAGTATGTTTCTACTGTCGCTGATCTGGATGAGTACAAAGTAGATAGCTCTATCTATTGGATCTCTAGATCAACCGACGTCCGTGAAACCACGTTCATATTTCCAGGTCACAATCTGATACAGAGCCTAGCTGAAACACTGACGAAGAATAGCATCATCTAGTTATCTTGCGGTATAGGCTTTCAGCGGATAATTCTTCTGATACCCTGGTTAGAGGGTGTGCTGCTTCTATGAATGGCGGTCAGCAGGTAGTCACTCATATCTTAGGGCCATAAGTATGTGCACCTCATGAAACCTTTACCATTCTATCATGAAGGTGGTCAGTCCTTTTCAGTTTAAAGATCACATAGGCTTCCCAGTTCCAGGTAGATAGCATACGCTTCTTCCAGGATTCACTACTCTACTACTCAACACTAAAGATATACTTCAAACACTACTACCATGTGAGCCTGTTCTCTCAAGTCTTGCTTGAATCTAATAACACTGACACAACATATAGGTGTTCCAAGGCAAACATCAACAAGACGGGTAAGATCAGGGGAGTGAAGATCATTGTCAAAACTGTAGTTTTATATCATACCGACCCTCACGATTGCGGGCTTCCCAATCCTCCTAAGAAGTGATCCTGCAAGTGCATCCTACGAGGGCAAGTCCCTGATTTGGAGCCTGGGACATGAACACTTTACTGCGAGACGGTAGCATTCGGTCTCGTTTTATGTATCGATTTGTTCAAGGAGTCATACTGAGAAGAGTGAAGGGTGGATGACATCTGGTCAGTACAGTTCTTTTCAGTTGAGCTGGTACTTCTTGTGTCTCCTTTCCCTGTCTTTCTTCCCTCGCAGCAAACAACAATTTGAAATTTTCGTGGTATATTGATCCTTCTACTTCATGTTTCCAACTGGATTACTTATCAAAGAACCATGAACATTGGCGTCCTACAAGCATCTACAACATACGGAATACCTTCCCATTTGAATTTCGTCATCTCTCCCTTTTGAAAGTCCTTTCGATAGTTGATTTCCAAAAGTTCTCCAATAATGGTCATATCAGCAACTGGTGCTACAGGTCTAGCCATACAAACCTTTTCGTCCACAAGCTTTGCAAAGTCTGATGTGCACATATGGCATTCCCATGGTGCAGGACCAAAAGCACAGTTGTGAGGTCCTTTCTCTCGAGCTTCCTCGGTGATCTCGGTTACTTGCTCTTCTAGCAAGTTGACAAAGGATTCCCATTTTGCCAAGTCATTGGCTTTTCTCCGTTTCGATATAGAACTAGTAAGTTCTTCATCTGCTCGCCTCTTCTTCGTGTTAGTTTTCTGCTCGAGAACTTTGTCCTTTGCAGCTCGTCTTGGCTGAATGCGAGTCGGCTCTGATTTTGATTTCGTGATGTCGAGCGTGTAATCTAAGAAATGCTTTTCGCACAAAGGTGCGCCTCGGAGAGGCTTCGTCTGAATGTTTTTGATCACCATTTTCGGTGTTGTGGTCAAACCTTTGGATTGCTCATGCTACATGGGGTTTTAGGTGTTTATGTTCGATTGCCGTTGCTGAGTAGCTGACAACAAAGCATGCTCACTGCTGAAAGAGATTTGAACATGCTTTGATTATTTACAAAGGGCCAAGTTGGTGATGGTCTTTGTTCATAGAATACTCTTAGCTCATGCTGCACCTACAGGGCTTTCTTTGTCTGGTGTTCGTTCAGCACTCGCAATGTATTCAACTTACACACTTGTAGAGAATAACATGGAACATCTTACGTTCCATGTTAATGTTCATCTATCTAGATCACCTTGGACATTTCGTGGAAGCATCGGTTAGACAACCCAGACAGTTGGGTGTTAATGTTACCCATGTGAAGAAGCTACACCAATCAGCTTATCGGTCTATCAGTCAGTCTTGCTTATCAGCACACCAACACCTGAATAAGTTCTCAACCAATGGGTGCTCACCCTTATCTCGATTACTAACAGCACTTAGGAGCAAACGATTGCAGCTAGACTAGACTGTCGGCTTGCATCGTGATAGAAATAAAGATATGGGGTCCATTGTGGCTACCCTAAGCCGCCAAGACAGCGGACATTGGATTGGACAATCAAGACCCCACAGTCTCCGGCGCGGTACCTGTATTCCGGCGCTGCCCCGGAGTCGTGACCGGAAATCCGTAAAGGCACTTCTGATGGGAGTCTAAAAATGTCACAAGATGCATGGCGTCCTTCTAGAAGGCTTGTCAAGTTCACCTTGACCATCAAGTGTCCTTATCATCACCCGGCCAGACTATCCCGAACTCGGACCCCAGGTTTCGGTTACGAGACCGAGGAAGCAAAAGAGGAACCGACCCTTGCTAGGCCTTGCTAAGAGGTTGACGATAACATCTTGGCGCTGGACCCACGGCTTCGTTGCCGACCACCTGATTAGCGCAGCGGTAATGCACTGCAGCCTCTAAATTTGACTCAGTGAAAGGGCCCTGTAATTTAGCCGTTTGGGCTGCCCGTTGACTCGGTGAATAGCAGGGCAATAGGGACCTGGAGCTTATCTTTCACCGAGTCACTGGTTTCACTGAGTCAAGAGGGACCAATCACGACGTTTATCGCGCATTAGTCTTGTGCCTTTAGTTGCCGCGCAGTTGGTTGCGTTTCACCGAGTCACAGTAAGAAAAAAAAAAGACCTTCTGGAATTGGGTGAATGCAGATCATGGAACCGATGTACCTCGATGTACCTTTTTCCCGGTCGTGGGGCATTGGTTTTTGGAGAAGGATGGAAGGACCACCGGCTGCAAGATCGGACCATGACGGCCGATACGCCACTCATGACCTTTCATGACCGGCCATGTACTTACCCTTAAAACTTCTGGAGTGACCTCTTCTTTGTAACAATTTTTATTCTCGAACACTTTCCTCTCCTCTCTCTAATCATCATAGTTTAAGTCGTCTTGAACTGTGAAGAGGGGATCCATTCATCATCTTCATCATGATGTCTGCTACTCGTATCGGACAACGGCTCGCCCGTCAGTCCCGTCGCTCCCCCATCACCCTTCAACCTCGCCTCACACAAGCTATCCGTCTCAATGGCGCCTCAAGGGCATTCTCAGTCACAACCACAGCTCAGGCTCCTCGCTTCGTCGAGTCCCAAAGCAGCACCAAGCTGCACGAGCATGAGCTCTTCTCAAGGAGACACATTGGCAGCGAGTCCAATGAGCAAACAGAGATGCTCAAGATGCTCGACCCTCCCGTGAGCTCCATGGAGGAGTTCCTCGACCAGACTATCCCCCCGCAGGTCAGGAGGAAGCAAAAGGGTCTTAACCTCGTTGAGCAGTGGTACGAGGGCGGCGCTGAGGCTGAAGTCCCTGCTAATGGTCGCACCGAACACTACATTCAGCAGGAGATGCGAAAACTCGCAAAGAACAACAAGGTTTACGAGTCTTTTATCGGTGCTGGTTACTACGGAACTCTTGTTCCTGCTGTTATCCAGCGCAATGTTCTCGAGAACCCTGCTTGGTACACCTCCTACACTCCTTACCAGGCTGAGATCAGCCAGGGTCGTCTTCAGTCCCTCCTCAACTTCCAAACTCTTATCACCGACCTGACTGGCCTTGATATCGCCAACGCCTCCGTTCTCGATGAGGCTACCGCCGCCGCTGAGGCCATGACCATGTCAATGGCTCACGCTCCCAAGGGCAAGGGCCAGAAGACCTTTGTCGTTTCCCAGGACTGCCACCCCCAGACCATCTCCGTCCTCGAGTCCCGAGCTGAGGGCTTCGGCATCAAGCTCGTCATCGGCGATGTCCTTGCCGACAACTCCAAGCTCGTCCGCGAAGTCGAGGGTGACCTCATCGGTACTCTGATCCAGTATCCTGACACCCACGGTGGTGTCCACGACTACCAGGCCCTCGCCGATATCGTTCACGAGAAGAAGGGTCTTCTCAGCGCTTCTACCGACTTGCTCGCTCTGACCATGCTCAAGCCCCCTGGTGAGTTCGGCGCCGATATTGCCATCGGTAACTCCCAGCGATTCGGTGTTCCTCTGGGCTACGGTGGTCCCCACGCTGCTTTCTTCGCTACTTCCGAGAAGTACAAGCGTAAGATTCCCGGTCGTCTCGTCGGTGTCTCCAAGGATCGTCTCGGCAAGCCTGCTCTTCGTCTTGCTCTCCAGACCCGAGAGCAGCACATCCGGCGTGAGAAGGCTACTAGCAACATCTGCACTGCTCAGGCTCTTCTTGCCAACATGTCTGCTTTCTACGCTGTCTATCACGGTCCCAAGGGTCTCAAGACCATTGCTGAGGATATCTGGAGCAAGACTCGTCTCGTTCAGAGCCTAATTCTCGAGAAGGGCGAGTTCAAGCTCCACACTGACGGTGTTCGTGAGGATGGCTCTGTTCTTTTCGACACTGTCACTCTCAAGGGCTCCCCTGAGGCTATCGCCAAGGTTCACGAGAAGGCTGACTCTCAGCAAATCAACCTCCGCCGCGTCGCTGAAGACAAGGTTGGCTTCTCTCTTCACGAGGGTGTCAGCCTTGAGAGCCTCGGCAACCTTGTCAAGATCTTTGGTGTTTCAGAGTCTGACTTCAACGCCGCTCTCGAGTCCGACAAGGGCAACTTCCTGAACGCTGAGATCCCCGCTTCTCTCCAGCGAAAGTCTGGCTACCTTGAGCAGCCCGTCTTCAACCAGTACCACACCGAGACCGAGCTTCTTCGATACATCTACCACCTCCAGTCTAAGGATGTGTCTCTCGTGCACTCCATGATCCCTCTGGGTTCTTGCACCATGAAGCTCAACGCCACCACCGAGATGCTCCCCGTTTCCGACCCCGGTATCAACAACATCCACCCCTTCGCCCCTGTCGAGCAGGCTTCCGGTTACCAGGCTCTCATCAGCTCTCTCGCCAAGAACCTGTCCGAGATCACCGGTATGGACGCTACTACTCTGCAGCCCAACTCTGGTGCTCAGGGTGAGTTTGCTGGTCTTCGCTGCATCAAGGCCTACCACGAGGCTCGCTCCGGCGAGAAGCGCAAGGTCTGCCTGATTCCCGTCTCTGCCCACGGTACCAACCCTGCTTCCGCTGCCATGGCCGGTATGAAGGTTGTTACTGTCAAGTGTGACGGTAAGACTGGTAACCTCGACATTGAGGATCTCAAGGCCAAGTGTGTCAAGCACGCTGATGAGCTTGCTGCCATCATGGTCACCTACCCCTCCACCTTTGGTGTCTTCGAGCCCGAGATCAAGCAGGTCTGTGACCTTGTTCACGAGCACGGTGGTCTCGTCTACATGGACGGTGCCAACATGAACGCTCAAATTGGTCTCTGCTCTCCTGGTGACATCGGCGCTGATGTCTGCCATCTCAACCTCCACAAGACCTTCTGTATTCCCCACGGTGGTGGTGGCCCTGGTGTCGGTCCCATTGCTGTCAAGAAGCACCTCGCTCCTTACCTCCCTGGTCACCCTGAGATCGATCCTCAGCGTGTTGGTGCTGAGCGCGACAGCACCGCTGTTGCTCCCATTAGCGCCGCCCCTTGGGGTAGCGCCTCCATCCTCCCCATCAGCCACACTTACATTCTCATGATGGGTGGTGACGGTCTTACCAAGCAAACTGGTACCGCTCTCCTCAACGCCAACTACATCATGTCTCGTCTCCTTCCTCACTACAAGGTTGTCTACACCAACGCTCAAGGTCGCTGCGCCCACGAGTTCATCCTCGACGTCCGACCCTTCAAGGACACTGCCGGTGTTGAGGTTGCCGACATTGCCAAGCGATTGGCTGACTACGGCTTCCACTCTCCTACCATGAGTTTCCCCGTTTCCGGAACCCTCATGATCGAGCCCACAGAGTCAGAGTCCCGCGCTGAGCTCGACCGCTTCTGTGATGCCCTCATCCAGATCCGCAAGGAGATCGCCGACGTCGAGTCTGGCAAGGTTCCCCGCAAGAACAACCTCCTCACCAACGCCCCTCATCCCCAAGAAGACCTTCTCTCCTCCGAGTGGGACCGCCCCTACACCCGCGAGGAGGCTGCCTATCCTCTCCCCTGGCTCCGAGAGAAGAAGATGTGGCCTTCTGTCGGCCGAGTTGACGATGCTTACGGTGACACCAACCTGTTCTGCACATGCCCTCCCGTTGAGGGATCTGAAAACTTGTAAAGAGGGAATAATGGATTTCATATAGTTTATTAGCGATTTGTTTTTTCTTAATGAGGCGAGGGAAGAGATATCATATTCAACCATGATGGGGTTTGAGTTTTGCATTTGGAATGGTTTATTGGAAAGCTATTCAACTATGGCGAAATGATCTCTGTATTGGCGGAGTTTTATGCGAGATATGATGATTGGATTTTCTAGAGAAAAAGTTCTAAAACTACCTAGATCAATTTACGAGTTAAAATATTTGAACTTTCCTTAAGTCAATGCGTGCGACAAAAGTGACGATTAATTGTAGAAAAGGTTTTCAAGGTACATACTTTATGGTCGATAGTGCGTTGATAGGCAATTCGAGCATAGCGCGTGCTGCATCTGCCACATGCCATAGGCACTCTAAAACAAAGACCACTGTACAATCAAAAAACAACGGTCACAAATATGCAGAAAAGTTGTTAAGTAAAATTCCTTGTTGAAAAGTGTCTTGATATCTTGCTTTAAATCACATACATTATTTTGTTAAAACTACCCAAAAGATCGCTCGTTTAGTGCTCCTCCTTAATATGCTCAGCATAAGCAGCCTCGTCCATCAAACCGTCCAAGACAGACACATCCTCGGCCTCAACCTTGATCAACCAGCCCTCCTTCTCAGGGTCCTTGCCCAGATCAGCAGGTGTCTCAACGATAGGGTCGTTGGTCTCGACGACTGAGCCAGAAACGGGAGAGTTGATGTCAGAAGCTGACTTGACGGACTCAACGCTTCCAAAGGACTCGCCCTGGACGGTCTCGTCGCCTACTGCGGGGAGTTCTACGTAGACAACGTCGCCGAGAGCTTCAGCGGCGTAGTTGGAGATTCCAATTGTGCCTGAAAACTGTCAATTGAGTGTTGATGAAAATGTGAGGTGAGTACTTACAGGTCTTGCCATCGGCGGCTACGTCAATCCACTCGTGGCTCTCAGTGTATTTTCTAGCGAGGACTGCGATGCGTTAGATCAATTGAGCTGACACAAAAGCTAATTGAGACTCACGGTTCATAGAAACTGAGAAGCATCGTCGGGGAGTAATGTTGTTGACTCTGCAGGTGAAAGCGGCCTTGGGAGCTCGGAGAGCAGTAGATCGGAGCTTAGAGGCAGAAGCCCAAGCTTGACGAGCAAAGATACCAGACATTGTGAGTTAGTTGACTGATTGAGACGTGAATTGATTTGGTGGTGATGGTGTTCAGAGTATGGTGATGATGATTTTAGCTGACCTTGTCCCTCATTTACTAAGTTACCTCCCTCTCCCATCCGTCTTCGGCGGCGCTCCGTGTCTGACCTTGGCCAAAGTACCTCGGAGTCACTGTCCGGCCCCAGTAAAGAAGGCGTTTTTCGTAGCGTCATGAGTTGGAGATGGGCTCCATGAAACAGGGGGGTCATCAGGCCATGCTGGTACTTGCTGTACCCCACCAGGACATGTACTTGTACATGCTATCTTTTCCCATGACAACCACTTTGTGAGCGGGTACTCGCTTGTACCTGTAGATACTACTTGCATCTTTCACTGAGTCATGTATAGATAAACCCCAGATTGAATGCAAAGCTTTGGCCTCTGAAATTTTTCTGGGTATGCGGGGAAAGCTTTTGAATGAAATTCCGAGGATTGGGAGTTTTTCGGAGTTTGGGAACGGAACTTGAAGTGCAGGAATTTTTATCATGTAATTTTGACTCAATTGGGTTGAAGTTGGTTATTGGAGCATGTGGACGAAGGATTGGTGTGACCGTTGATGTGTTGGTGATTACGCGTGTATCACAAGTAAATTAGAACATCATGAGATAAGAGGACAAAGCATGAGGGATGCGGTACAACAACAAAACACAAGTTCGTGAGAACAAAACAGGTATTGTTTAAACTCTTATTGAATGTCAATTCTGCTATGAATAAACTATTTTCCCAACGCCAAAAATGATCTTGCTACCTCTTATTAAAAACATCATGACTTAAGCCAAGGCTGAGGGAATCCTCCAACCCACTCAGCAACTTCATCCCGTAGCGCAGCAATCTCCTTGACATTAGATCCATCGCCCAAGTACTCAAGGAAGTTCTTCACAGTAGCAGGGTTCTTGGCGCCCTTGGCCTCGGCCGCAGCACGGGCATCCTTATCAACCGCGAGGGTGATCTTCACTCCGCGGTCCACAATATCGGCCACGCGCTTAAAGTCCTCGCCGTTGAAACCGCGTGTTGTCATGGCGGGCGTTCCGAGACGGAGACCACCTGGCTTGAGAGCGGAGCGATCACCGGGGACGGTGTTCTTGTTGCTAGCGACGCCGACAAGTTCGAGAACGCGCTCGACACGGGCGCCGTCGATACCCTTGGGCTTGAGATCGACGAGGACGAGGTGGTTATCTGTGCCGCCAGAGACAAGCTTGTAACCAAGGTCGCCGAGCTGCTTGGCCATGGCTTGGGAGTTGATGAGGACCTTTTCTTGGTAGTCCTTGAACTCGGGGGTCTGAGCTTGCTTGAGGGCGACAGCGAGAGCGGTGATGGTGTGGTTGTGAGGACCGCCCTGGTGTCCTGGAAACACAGAGGCGTTGATAGGACCCTCAAGGTCGTACATGATCTGCTTGCCCTTCTTATCTGTGCTTCGCACGCCCTTTCGGTAGAAGATCATGGCACCACGAGGTCCGCGCAGGGACTTGTGGGTAGTGGTAGTAACGATATCAGACTCGTCAAAGGGTGTTCCGATAACACCAGCAGCGACAAGACCGGAAACGTGAGCCATATCAGAGAGAAGGTAAGCACCAGCCTCGTCGGCGATGGCACGCATACGGGGATAGTCGATGAGGCGCGAGTATGCGGATGTACCTGCGACGATGACCTTGGGGCGGTACAGCAGGGCGTTCTCGCGCAGCTTGTCGTAGTCGATCAGGCCGGTGTCCTCGTTGAGTCGGTAGGGGAAGGTCTCGTAGTACTTTGAGATCATGGAGATCTTCTTGCCGGGGATTTGGTAACCGTGGGAGAGATGGCCTCCGTGGGGAAGGTCAAGACCCATGATGCGGTCGTGGGTGTTGAGGATGGCCGAGTAGGCGTAGAGGTTGGCGGGAGATCCAGAGAGGGCTTCACGATGTTAGCATTGATCATGATGAGAACTGAGTGACACTTACGCTGAACGTTGACACCCCACTTCTCAGGATCGAGACGGAAAGTCTCGAGAGCTCTGCTTTGGCAAAGGCGTTCGGCCTCATCGATGTGTTCATTGCCTCCGTAGTATCGTGCTCCTGGGTAACCCTCAGAGTACTTGTTTTGCATAACACTGCCTAGGGCATCGAGAACTGATCGGGAGGTGAAGTTTTCGGAGGGGATGAGGTTGATGAAGTGGTTCTGGCGCTTCTCTTCCTATAACGGGGTCAGAGGATGTCAATTGGTAGTAGGAGTATGAGAACGTACACGCTTGAGGATGGCATGAATCTCAGGATCACCTTGCTCGAGGCTTGAACCGAGGAGCTGTGAATGTCAGTCACCATTGTGTGAAGTTGATGGAGATAACTTACATCCTTCTGAGAAGCAAAGGTTCTGGAGGTAATGCGCGTAGCCAGAGATGGCTTGCTGCGAAGGCATTGCTGCCGGAGGACTCTCATGTTCATCATGATTGCTATGAGATGGGGGGTATCGAGGATGAACTGCAAAAAGAAAAAGATAAAGATGAAATCAGACAGTTACAGTAACAACTTCTCGAACAATGGCTTCAAGACTAAAGAAGGCAGCCCTTAGATCTAATAAAGAGTGTCCGACATGTTTGCCGCTTCGGCTCATGAGTTCCAGGATCGGAGCATGAGATTCAAGGATACGTAAAAGGTACGTACCCGGCCGCCGGTTCAATGTCACCGAGTCAATCTTATCAGAAACGTCACTGAGTCGAGGAAAGGAACCGGAGAATGGATTGTGGAGGGGTTGGGTTCCACATGACCCTCAGAGGATTGTCATGGAGGGCCGGAAGTGAGTTACCTCGAGGTACTTTGTCAAGTCTAGTAAGTGGCTTGCTTTGACTCGGTGAAGAGAGAGAAGAGAGGCTAAGAGGAAGAGGCAAAATGGAAGGTGTAGGGTAAACTAAACTAGTCTAGCGTCTAGGGAGATAAGATTAGTGGAGTGATACAGTAATCTAGAAGGCTTCTCCCTCTGTTGTTCCAGTTCTTTATTCCCCGCAAACAAAAAATAGAGACTCCACTCGCTTATTCCGGGGCCACGATCCGATTTACGGCCACGGCACTCACTGCGCTGCATTGCATCTTTCAGTCTGTAACCGCGCCGCGCTCACAGTACAACCTAGTACCTTTCACCGAGTTCGTGTTCCGCCTGTCCCACAATGTCGCCTACAAACCAAAACACAACCCCTTCCTCAGGTATAGCTACAGCTATGCGTCCTATGCCCATAATCCGCAGTAGGACAGGCTGCTTTACCTGTAGGAAGCGCAAGAAGAAGTGTGACGAGAGGTACCATAGATCCAGTTCCAGCTTAACGTGATTGATAACTTACGTGACAATGTAGTAAACCAATTTGCAGCGGTTGCAAACGCAATAAACTCGACTGTATCTGGCCAGATCCTGCTCCTGCTGCTCCTAGTAATTCGTCATCAACATCATCTGCTAAGGTAGCAACAGCAGCAGTATCCCGGTCATCACGACCCTCATTTGGTGCTTCCTCAACAGGCTCTCAAACAAGCATTTCCTCTTCAATACGCCGCAGTCAGGACCGTGATCAAGAATATGACCAAGGTCAAGGTCGTGACCCGCACTCGGCCACTGACCCCGTGCTACCGGACTCGGCGCCGGACCAGGACCGAGCTTTTGCTGATAACCCCGGCATCGTCGTTCCCCATAATGGCGACAGTTCTCCGGTGTCTGGGGATACTCACATGATCGATGCTCATGATACTCAAGTGGATGATGATGATGATGATGTTGAGACTGTCGTGAACGATAACGCTGATCATCAACCTTCCCACTCACCGTCATCATCAGCTTCATCAGAATCTCCAACCGCCATAACGACATATGATCCAGATACTGCCAATGCCATCACTCTCGCGTTGCCGCCCTCTCCAGAGGGGGGATTACCACTCAATGGAGTCATCACCATGCCAATGTCGATGCTCCCAGAGCAGGGACATCATTCATATGAGCTGCTGAGTTACTACCTGGATCGAACAGCCAATAGTATGGGAAATGGCTCTACAGATGTGAATCCCTTCATATCAAAACTCATACCGCTGGCTTTCTCAAAACCGCTCGTGCTACAGCTCATCCTCGCGCAAAGCGCTGCTCACCGCCAAGCGTCAGCAGAACGTCATCCAAGTGATGAGATTGCACAGAGATACTATACCGACTCATTACGGATGTTCAGGAATGTAGTCGATGAATATGTCTCCGGCAATGCTGAGAACACACTTGTATTGACTGTCGGGAGTTTAATTATGTGCTTGACTGAGGTTCGTAGGGCCGCTGTTCGTTCTAGGAGTAAGCTAACATATGCCAGGTTGCAAAAGGCGATATTCATGGTACGATATTTGACCATTTAACAGCATCAAAGTCACTAGTGAGCACGTTACTCACAGGTGCACAAAACCATTTATACGATGACTTGCCCGACTTTCTCATCGAGTATTACATGCACATAGCAGCCACGAGTATGATCTCGATAGACCCGCAGTACAACTCGCAATCACTACTCAGCCCGGATATAGAAGTAAGAGCCAGGAACTTAGTCGCAAGGAAGTATGTTGGGCAGCTATGCGGATGCTGGCTTGAACTTCTCATCCTCATTTCTCAGATCTTCCATCTGGGACAGGTAATGTCGTCGCCGACCGTGGACGGCGCCATATCGCCAAGTCCTGACAATATCGTCAACTTTGCGTTTCTGCAATCTCAGGTAATGGGCTTCTATCCAGATCCTTCAGTCACACCATATACGCGTCTTGCAGGATTAGTCTGGAAACAAGCCGCCCTGTTATATCTCTGGACAGTCCTGGGCAAGCCACATGAACAACCAGAAGGAAGCTTCCAACGCGCACTAGTCGAATCCGCAGTCGCCGAAGCGGTAACACTCCTCGATCAATTCCCTGCTACCGTGAGAATAAACACGAGTCTCTGCTGGCCGTTAGCTGTTATTGGGTGCAGCACATCCGACCCATCAGTACAGCAGGTCCTAAGAACGCGATTGCAGACGATGCTGGATACCATCGGTCTTGGAAATATGAAGCAGACTTTGGTGCTGTTGGAGCATATCTGGGAACAGCCGCCGGAGCAGGTTAGTCCGTGGATGTTGTGCAGGGCGATGCGTGAGCGTCAGATCTGGATATCTTTTGCGTGAAAAGGACACTGTTATTCTTAGATACCCGCCTCGATTGTGTATAGAGTCCTCGGGGCACATGCAATACAGCTGACCACGTTCTGCAACACCAACACCGTAGTGCTTTCTTCCATATAATCATCAATTCATCAAGATCTATTGCTTGCTAAGTAAAATCTCCCACATCTTGGCCGCCACCAAAACACCATCATGAGCCGCCCTAGCCCTCGTAATACCCTCCTCATACATCTCCTTCGAAAAGACCTTCTGGTCATATCTCGCCTGCATAATTTCCTCCATAATAAAGTCGTCAAACTCGGGATGAGCCTGGGTTGTCATAATACGACCGGGCTTGTAAAGTCCTTGGATTTCACATTTTGAGCTGCTGCCCAGACTGACTAGACCCTCTGGGACTTCTAGGACTGCGTCTCTGTGCATCTGGTGAAGGCCCTGTATTCACGTTAGCGAGTTGATGATTTGGTTGATGGGGATTGCTTACGATGGATGGGACGCCGAGGAGTTTCTGGCCGGTTTCGTTGAGCTCGATTCTGTCAACACAGACTTCCCAACCACCCGGGCTAACAGCGACCTTTGCACCCAGTGCTCTAGCGATGATCTGATGGCCAAAGCAGATTCCCACGATGGGTATATCAGTCGAGGTATAAACATTCTTAACAAAGTCGACCAGCTTCAAAATCCAAGGATCATCATTGAAAGATGTATGTTCTAAACCCTAAGTCAGATTTTTCAAATTCGATACCATAAAAGAAAATACTTACTGCTTCCTGTCAACAAGAACCCATCAACATCCTCAATTCTGGGATACTCTTGGGCTGTGACAACGTCCCATTCACTAATCTCATAGTTCACATCTTTTCCCTTATCACCCAAGCCTTCATGTTTCAAGCCTTTGTCCATAAGATCTCGAAAGACATCTCCGTATGTTCCACGCTTTCCGTTAACAGAGGGGATAGGAGTGTCGCACTCCAGGACAGCGAGTCGAAAGTTGCGCGTCATTCTATAACAAACTAATTTTCAAATCGTATGGTGATTATTCAAAGAAGGATCAGTTGATAGATAGAACAATGGAAATGCAGTTCTGCGGCGACTCTTTAAGTGGTTACATATAGGATTTAACCCCCACTAATAAGTAACCTCATGACCGGTTTCATGATATGTGACCCTCGTTTGAGTGATGTTAGCCGAATTGGCGGATTGTATGCTTATTGGACTTGAGTTGCGCTGGTGGATGGGTTGTTCGGTCCGCGGAGATAGCCGCGCTTTACCGCGCCTCCACAATGACTCGACAGTATCGCGGTGAGCGGCAGTTGCGATACCGTCAGCAAGACAACCGATAATGTGATAACTGCTTGTTAAGATACAATAGCAGTGGTTAAAAGGGCACCTTACTGGTTTAAGATAAAACCATCTGAAGACAGGTGTGGTGCCATGAGTTGATGGACTAGCATCTGACTGTATATATTTTCCAGTAGCGGAGACATCACAAGACTGAAAGTTAACATATAAATACTGCTGGTGATTTGCTAAGCTGTAGGCTGATAGAACATCTGAGATCTCACATCATAGTTCTTGTAGCTTGAGTCCCTCCCCATGCTGAGAACCAACTCTGATCAGAACAGCTGTTTGATAATTTGCGATTATGAGATAGCGAGAAGCAACGCAGTGATATGGTATTTTGAAGCCTTAGATCATATTAACTCGTGGAAATGGGGTTATGTATGAATGCTGGTGGTTCATTCTGTTTAAAAGCTGGGTGGAAGGATAAATCCGTGGTTGATGCGTAGCTGGTAACAGTTTGGAATATTGTCAATATCAGCATACGTTTTCCTAGGCCTACAGATCCCTACAAGATCTAGACTTGGGTTATATAAAATAGGCTCTGGTCTGAGTGGTCTCATCGTCTTAGTCATATGAAAGAAAGGGATCATCTGAATACCAAAGAGTGACGACACTTCACCTTCAACAAGGCTCGAAGAGATTACCAATCCAATTCCTCACCCATTCTATGAGCTTTTGGTTCCTTCTCAATAGATGATGACTGGTTCCTGCCATCTCACGTTATACGCTCGAGCAACCAAATAATGCTTACAACTAGGAGAGTCATGGGTAAAGACGGTTTTTGATGGCCGACTCCCAGTAACCCTTACAGTTGGAAACTTTTGAATTAGTTAATCTTATTCAGACAATCTGATGTTATTGAAGAGAGTTTATTGATGTCAGTTTTCATGGCTGCGAGTGGATGCGTGATATATCAAAGGAAGGTTGGTCGGGGTAAGTGCTCTCAGCTATCCAGTATCACAGTCACCAATTTAACTTATCCCAGCTGAATATTCACATTTCTCTTTAAATATTAGGCATGTGAATTTGCACACCGCAATAAGAATTCTTTTGAACCAGCCACCCGTCAGAAGCATTGACCGCCGAGAGCATAAGAGACGAAATAATTTAGTCACTTTATGTTACCTTAGGCTAGCACTTAGATCACTTTATTTTCTTACCCTATGCCAGAGGACAATCCTCTACAATCTCGAGAAGATAAAAGTCGGATCCTTCGGATGGGAAAATAAGAAACTGGTTCAAAAACCTCCGCGTCTCCAATTAACAAGCCTTGAGGAGTACCAGGATCAATGTGACAATGCGCGACACACGAACGTGAAAGTGGATGCATCTCTTTAATTCCTTGAAACGATCATTCAGCCGAGGTTTGTGACAGCCAATTATCTGTCACTCGTAACAAAAGCTCCTGACTTTTAAGACAATCCCAGGCACTGCCGTTGACTAGTGTTGAAAAGTTCCTTGAATTGGGTGTCAGAGTGCTGAACTAGCCAACAACTGGTCCCGGCTTTAGTGAAAGGGCTGGTATAACAAGTCAAAGCTAAGGCTTGATGTACGTCATAGAGATGGGATCTGCAAGGTCCTAGGATTAAGATCAATTGACAACGCGTGGTGGAGCGGGGAGATTCAGAAGCTGATGACGGACGGTTCGTAAATGTTTATGAGATTATGACGTCCAAATACTCTCATTTACAGTTCATTTTTACAGTGTTTTTCTTATTCCCAGCCTCTTTGTTCAAAGAATTGGGTTTGGTAAAATCACGCATTGGACGGGCACTAAATAGTTAAATTGACCTTGATTTCCAGTTTTATAAATTAAACTGTTTGCGATTCTCATCCATTCTTCTCGTCTCCAATCCAGTGACATTCTATTCAATGGCTCCTTTAAAAGATCTAGGCTTAGGCCATGTCCTCGCCCGAGCTCTCTCCTCATCAACACTCTCTCAACCACCAACTCTCGTTTCCCGCCAAACCGTTGAAACCGTCACCGTCACTGCAGGAGACAATGGCAACGACGCCCAAACCTTAAGCGGCGGTGCCATCGCGGGTATCGTCATCGGTTCCATCGCTGGTTTTCTTCTCCTTCTCTGGATCATTCGCTCGTGCCTCAATCTCGGCGCACCACCGCAAGAGAATGAGAAGTGGTATCACTACAAAGAAGAGCCGAAACGACATCATCACCGCTCGAGAAGCAGACGGTCGCATCGCTCGAGCATTTCTGCGCCGCCTCCTATTATTATTAGAGACTCGAGGTCGAGAAGTCACCACCGACGGGGACGATCGCCAGGGTATTATGGAGAAGACCGCAGTAACCGATACTACGTTTAAGTCTTGACAATGAGCGTTTGCTTAACAGCAACTTGCGCTTTCACAACCTTGGGGTTGAGATGAACCATCCCGCTTCGACTGATGAGAATGGTTCAGCAATGGATAGGAGTTTGGCGCATGGCATAATAGGCGCGTCACATCACGACTTATGAGATGATCACGTTATGAGTGAGGGGTGGAGGAACGATATACACGGTTTATACGACTGGGGTCAATTGAGCTTCGATACCATTTCTTTTCTAATGAATATATGTTTACTCTGTTTTCTTTTTACTCGAATGCACTGCCATCACTGAACTTACCGTCTAAATCATGATGTGAGAAGTACTATAACATCTCGTTCCTGAGTGTCTCACTTGTCAACCCAAGCTAGAATTAGCTGCCTTTTGACACTTGACAAGTCTTATCATAGCGCCTGGTAAGCTGAGACACATACGTCAGGACGTTCTAGCATCTGCACGCGGTCAGTCATCCTCGACTAGCACATTGCAAATGGATCGAGAAGAGACTTCTAATTGAGTTTTTGAAGGTCAGTTATCAAGTCGTACAGTTCAAATCAACACATCGAACAACCACAGATATGAGAAGAGACTTTTAGGATATGCCAATGCTTCTAAGTAATATTTTACTCTTTCTTCTACTATTATACAATTTTGTACGCCTATTCGGGTTTATGGTTCTTCATATCATCCTCGGCATTGGAAGTACAAGTCGTCTCAGCCATAGACGCACCCTCCAAAGTAGCTCCATCCATACTCATCTGGATAAGAGGTCCCTTGTAGTGCTTTCTTCCGTCAAAGATCCATGTGCCAACGGCAAGGAAAAGAATTACTCCAAATGCAGCGATACAGTAGTTCATGTTGGTGGGTGTAACGGGAAGCTCGGGTGGGAAGACGAAGAGGACTGTGGTGAGGATGGCCCACGCGATACCGACAAGACTGCAGACCCAGCGCACAGGAGTGCTCAGCTTGAAAGGACGGTCTTCAGGAAGCAAGTTTCCGCCACGCAGCATGTGTAAGGCGACAGGTATGGCATAGGTAACTCCAAGAGCAACGACTGAAGCTGCAGTGATAGCGTTAAAAGCACTGGAGCTTCCAAGAAGGATCAATCCGAAGACGATAACCCAACCGGTCGTCCAGAATAGTGCATTCAACGGGACATCGAGTGTAGGATGCACCTTAGCCCAGATATGGCTAAACGGCAGACCTCTGTCCCGGCTGAAAGAATAGGTCTGAATAAAGAGGGTTAGTGAAAAAGCCAAAGGAGCACGAGGAAAGCTGCAACGAGGGGTTGAGCAGATATTTACTGACCATTCTTGCACTGGTCGTCATGATTGCAGTAGCAGTGAAGACCATGCAAACAATAGAGAAGACGAGCAGGCAGATACTTCCAGCTTTGCTGTTCGTGGCGTCAAAGTACATCTGCAACAGCGCACCGGCAGGGGACTCGATGACATTTTGAACGTCTTTGACCACAAAAAGCAAACATGAAAGGAACATGAATCCTGATGCCATTCCAATCAAAATACACCAGATCATAATGCGAGGGCCCTCGACGCGAGCGTTTGGGATCTCCTCGATCATGTGTGCCGCAGCGTCAAACCCAGTAAGAGCAAAAGCACCCTGGAGAAGACCGAGCATCCAAGACAGTCCATCAGGCCAGCCGACTTCATTGATGAACTTTCCATAGACAAAGGCACCGCTCTGGTAATCCGGTGCAGCACAAGCCAGGACCGTAATGCTGATGATGATGAACCCGGAAATACTCCATAGGAAAGCGGCCTTGTTGAAGAGTGGCAATAATCGGTTTGCAAAAGCGTTGATTACCAATGCAATAAGCGTAAAAGCAAGGTAAATCAGGAACTGATGCCAAGCTTGAGCCTTGTAGCTGGGGTGCATGAACGTAATTGCATCGGTAACGAAGGTGCTTCCAAGCAAAGGCGCCGTGGCCGTCAGGACGACATAACCCGCCGCATTGATCCAACCGGTAACATAACTGATTCCTCTCGACCATTTCGGCCACGCCAGCAGCGCAGCCCAATGATACTGTCCACCAGCAGTAGGATACGCAGATAACATCTCCGCCAGTGGAGCAGCTAGACAGAGGTTACATATTCCAGCAACCATCAGACCCCAGATGACAGAACTAGGGCCGCCGGAGGGCAAAGCCAGAGAAATGGAAGCGGAGAGGGCGGTCCATGTGTTGAGAATAGCGAAGGCGAGACCCAGGAGGGAGATTTTGGAAAAGTTGCGTTTTAGTTCTTGTTTATGGCCTAGTTGTTCTAAGGCGGCTGAGTCGTCGATGTGGACGTTTTTGTCCCTTGGTGTTTGGGACTCCATGATGGGTATCGCGATGGATAGTAGAGATGGGTAGGACAATTTGGGGAAGAGGGTGTTGTATTTAAAGGCAGTTGTTTGCCGTTAACGGAGGATCGTTTCTCTTGCTGGGTTAGACTGATAGCTATCTGTGTGTGGTAGGCGATCCATGAGATGAAACGGTATCAATGAGACTACAATGATGTGTGTTAGTGTATTAAATGGCAACAGAAATAACTTAGATCCATGTTCACGGTACAGTAAATAAACGACTAACTATCTAGTCTAAACTCTGATAATTAGATTGTATTATTCTGTTCCCTATCGCCTCTGTTTACAAGTTTTATGAGAGTCATGCTCTTGTGTAACAGGGCGCGCTCTCCAAGTATGACGATCCACACTCCTTCTCATGACCAGACAGATTAGACAGATCAACAGAATGACGTTGTGGGGAAATTTCTTGGCCCCGGGCCGGGGAAGAGCCTATCTCCTTTTGTTCTAGAATTGTTTTGTAGTGACATTCAACTCTGGGAATTGGGAGAATTATTTCCTGCTGGTGAGCATCCTTCAGACGAAGCCACTTGTCAATGGATAACTCATCTTTTACTTAATGATCAATCCCTCTTCTGAGTACCCTCTGTTTATTTGGTGTTTCTTCTTGTGTTCAGAAAGCTGAAGATTAATAGAAACCGCATGTCTTATCATTTCACCGTCTTCAAAGATCCATGCTAGTCGGTTCCCAGCATCTTCGGAGCCGACAGAGCTAAGCTAGTCATTCTCCGGAATCAGCGGGCTTTATCACAAACACAGTCCCTTCTCCAAAGCATTCTTCTTTAAGTCTAGTCCACCGGTATACGTCACCTCGTAGTTTGCATTAAACAATTATGGTCAGATTGAATACGCTCGAGGTCTAGGCAGACAAATTCTTTTCTTGATGATCGGCTATGCGGCAGCCATAGCTTCACAATTCACTACCCCAACCTCAGCTTGGAGTGAACCAGCGGCAGATACTATTTCACTCTATGGCTTAATCCTTCAGTGGAGTAAACCCCAAACATTCCCCGACCTTCTGACTTATGGTTATTGTTCATGAATAAGTCAGATGATACTGTATCAATTGCGGCTCTTTGTCCATGTACTGGCCCGTGCTACCCCCGTCAGAACATCCGACTTAACCGAGTGAACCGGTCAAACCGGCTTCTATAACAACGGTATCCCCTTCACCATTGCTGTTCTACAATTTGCAGTGAGGGAATTGCTACCTCTCAAGACCGGCATCGACCGGCTCCTTAACAAGGTCCGCATGCCATGTGGAGGTCTCGTGGCGAGACATCAAACTCTCTCCACGAAACCCCGTGTTGATACTCTGGAGAAAGAGATTTCATTACGTGAAGAAATCTACAGTTGACAGACGACTCCGCGATATGCCCCGCGACCTTGAGGGGTTTCCCCAAGTCTTCCCCTTGATTTGTGTGGATTTATTGAGTAATAGCAACTCAAGTATGGGATAATTAAGTTGGGCATTGATCGTCAGGTTGGAGATGCGCCCGTTGGGGAGATTGTAGTCTTTCCTGGCCGATGGAGCATTGGAGTTGCGTGCTTTGGGTTGCCTGATCAGTTCGCCGTTTTAATCAAGGAACATTATTGAACATTCAAGATTGAGATCGACGGTTGAACAAGACGTTGACTGACAGTAAATTTCGAACAAGGTCCTGACAATGCAGTTTAAAGCTTTGGCTTATTCCAAAACTGTCCCAGGGCATGTTAATTTTTAGCTATACAGCCATGGACACGGCTGTAATATCCAATCGATACCACCGTCCAGTGCTTAACATCAAGCCATTGTCTCAGTTCAGACTGCATTATTGAGGCTCTGCTACCGTCCGTCTGGGTAAATCGCCAAGGACCTGCCAAGACGCGTAGACCTGCAGGGTAATTGTGGTGAAATTGACAAGCCTCATTGATGTCACAACAAAGCAGTATTAATCATTGACAGTTCTTAAGAAAAGGAAAAAAACAAGAGGGCTCTTAGCAGAGAGAATCAATTTCTACACAGAGTCACTTGGTTATTGGATTGATCACAAAAAGTCAAGACAGATAGTTGTCCCAGAGGCAAAAAGTGAGGTTCTGCCCGGGCTCGAACCGGGGACCTTCTCGGTGTTAACGAGATGTCATGACCAACTAGACCACAGTACCAAGCTGTTTTGTTGAAAATCAGAGCCTGTTAGACAAATCAAGACCGGCGACTGATGTACTACCAGAGTCTTCTCCCACTAGCAAAGCGCAACACCTACCAACCCTTTCAAAGCCGACGCACGCCACAGTCTACTGCTCACTGTATGCACCCCAGCTGGACGGCGATCTTCATCTAGCAACAGGACAATAGACAGTTCCGTAGCCTACGGTATTGGTTATGGTATCTCATTGATACCGAGAAGGTCCTTAGGCGGAACCTCACTCTTTGCATCTTTGACTAGAGACAAATTGTGTTTCTTTTACTTGTGCTGTGTTCTAATGGTGTACTTGAGAGCAGATTGCGTTGTTTCTGACATCTCAATTGGATAAACCTGGTCTTGTGGCGTAGTTGGTTATCGCATCTCGTTTACACCGAGAAGGTCCCCGGTTCGAGCCCGGGCGGGATCAATCTTTTGCCATTCAGAGCAATCGTTCTCTTTTTAATCTTTTGCTATTTTCGTACACTTGTCAAATGATATGCTGTATCATTTCTATTTTTGCTTCCAGCATGTGGCTACTGGATAGCAGAGAATTTGTCCTCGCAGACTTAGAGCACTACAGTATAAAGGAGGACAAGTGTATTCTGTAGGTCTTGGCCAGATAGCTGGCATAGCCTCTACCGGTGGAGTTGAAAGTTGCTTCACTGCATTTTTAACCTCGCCCTGACCCAGTGTATGTAGCTCGAGACAGTTACCTCGTTATCGACGAAAAGAAATAAGCAAAACAATCTATACTGACAAAGTCAATTGTACCAACGTGATACCGAATCTTCAAGCAAGTACGCATCAGTGGCTAAAGGCTAGAACATGAAGGATACAACAGCCCTACACCCACCTTCGGTAGTTTCCAGCCGCATCTGAGTCCATCAACAAGCACAGTAAAGATAAAGGACCAATCTGAAGACACGTGAATCAACAGACGACAAGTAGAAGAAAACCTCCGAAGCACGAAAAGGAACGGCTCGGCCTCGCTCTTTTTCGCGACGGATTTACGGTCACTCAACTTTGTTTCACAAGAGGGACCTCTTTACTGGTTTTCGTATTTAACAGCTTCTAATTGGTTGATCTCATCCAAAGTGGAGGATCTGCATCCTGCCGTGAACCCTACGGAGATCCACTTACCGAATGTGGTAATAGCTATCCCGCTCGATAAGTCCGCGATAGCATCATTGATGGTTGAGATGGAAGGAATTAATCAAGGTTCGGAGTTAGTGATGGAGTCAATGTCTAAGTCTTAGAGAAGATGAAGTATAAAGATCAGGACGAGGACGGTGGTTGAAGTGTTCGATATCCTCATCACTCTACAGCTACAACAATAACAACTCTACTACTACAATCTTCTTACAATCACTATCAAAATGTCTCAGTACGCCAAGAACCAACCAGAGGGCTTCGTAAACAAGATCGAGCGAGTAGCCATCATTGGCGTAAGCTTCCAAATCCTCCTTGACCCACCCAATCACTAACATGACATAGGCCGGTGGAAGTGTTGGCAAGTATCTAGCCAAGCATATCATTGCAACCGGCAACCACACAGTCACAGCCATCACTCGCAAGGAAAGCACCAACAGTGCTCCCGAAGGAGCCCTTGTCGCCGCTGTCGACTACGAAGACGAGAACTCTCTTGTCGAGGCCCTCAAGGGTCAGCAATTCCTCGCCATCTCCCTCTCCGTCAGAGCTCCTCCCGGCACTCAAGAGCGCATTGTTCACGCTGCTGCCACCGCTGGAGTCCCATGGATCATGCCCAACGTTTACGGTATTGACATCACAAACAAGGCTCTAGCTGAGGAGAACATGACCGGCGGGGCCGTCTACCCTGGCATCCAAGCTATCGAAGAAGCCGGCGTATCATCTTGGATCGCTATGTGCTGCTCTTTCTGGTACGAGTTCTCTGTCTGCCAGGGTCCTCAGTGGTACGGCTTCGACTTTAGCAATGGCCAAAAGAAGGTTACTTTCTATGACGACGGAAACACTCAGATCAACACTTCAACCTGGGACCAGTGCGGTCGAGCATTTGCTTCCCTCCTCAGCCTAAAGGTCATCCCCGATGATGAGAACGACAAGTCACCTACTATTTCCCAGTGGCGGAACAAGCCCCTCTACATCTCCAGCTTCCTCCTCTCCCAGCGCCAGATGCTTGACAGTCTGCAGCGCGTGACTGGCACTACCGACGCCGACTGGATTATCGAGAACGAGGGTGCTAAGGAGCGATGGCAGCGGGGTGTTGATATGCTCAAGGCTGGTGATCGATCTGGTTGGGCGCTGGCTATGTATGCGCGAACATTCTTCCCTAATGGTGATGGTAACTTTGAGGCTAGGTATGGGCTTGCTAATGAGGTTTTGGGTCTGCCGAAGGAGGATGTTGATGAGGCTAGTGCTAAGGCTTTGAAGATGTCTGAGGATAACTACAACTACTACATGAACCGCACCCACTAAGTTAGTGGGTTTAAGAATGAAAGATTAGGACTGAACACATTAATTGGAATTCTTTATTACTCTGCTCCTTGATCTTTAAATTGTTATATTAACCTTACATTAGCCTATCAGTAGTGATAAGTGAAGGCCATGTTCATGAGACGAAACGCTCTTAATATCTTAGATATTAAGCGTTTATAACTAATACGTTTAATAACAATAGATTCTCCAAGTTCTAATACAGAACAGGCGATGAAACCTGTGATGAGGTGCAGCGAAAGGTGGCTAGGGAAATTATTGTCCAATGCAAGACTCTAGACATTAGGAGGTAACCGAATGTCAATACAGTATTGTAGGCAATGGAGCCAGGGGGAGGTTTAAAAATGTAGTGCACAACGAACGGAAATGTTTGGAAAAAAGTGGACTGAACAAGTTGTTCGAAGATATACATTTGATAGGCCCAGAGAGGTTGAAAACTGCAGTAAAAGCTGCGCCGATGGAAGTATGGATGAGACAACACTAAGAGGAACTTAGCCCTTTGTACGATTGGTGGCTTTGAACTTCAGCCTCTACAGGCAGAGTCATTGAGACGCAGCATATATCAGCATTGCACGCGCTGGAACCTGGGGGAGGTTAAAATTGCAGTGAAGGGAGCCCCGAGTGGCGCGTCCCCTCATATCTTGAGGGGTGAAGAGGGCCTCAAAGCCATTCACGAATCATCCTATCCGGTGTTTTTTATCCTTAATGGATTAGATACTGGCCCTTGGAGGGGGTTAAAAATGCAGTGAAGAGGCGATGATCGATGAGCCATATGTGAAGAGGCGGTGATCGATCGGTCATATCTCGATAGGTTGAAATCCATGGACGGTAGTGAAGTTCTACGGAGTAGCATCTAACCACTATTTCGACGATATCTGCCGGAGACTGAACAGCGATGGACTTCGAGGGAGATTTAAATTGCAGCGAGAAAGAAGAAGGCGAGATTTCAGGAAACCTCCGTGCATTGAGGAACTTATTCCTGTGTATCATTGACAGCCTTGAACTCCAACCTCCATATGGAAGCGCAGACATTAGATTAGGAGGCAGCCGAACGCTAGTTTGACAGCCCTGGAGGCGTTGGAACCTGGGAGGGGTTAAAAATGCAGCGAAAGAAGAAAAGTTTTTCACTCTGAGGTTTCGCTTAATGGACTAGGGATTGGTGGTACAGGGAATTTGAGGTATTTGGTAGACCCTTGGGGAGGTTAAAAATGCAGTGAAAACTCGCAGCGCCAATGGGATACTTTTGAGGTTTCTCACTCACTTCCAGTCAACTCTCCAATTTTCTCACAATTTTTCAGTGGACTGGTGATTGACAGGGAACTTGAAGAAATCGATAAAGCCTGGGGGAGGTTAAAATTGCAGTGAATTCCCTATTTGCGAAAATGACCACAGGATGGCATGCAAACCCATCACCCCCATCAACAATCGATCTGACGCCAGCGTTTATGGCAACATCCTCGATGGATTAGGTATTGGCCTTTGGAGGAGGTTAAAAATGCAGTGAACTTACGGATCATTTCAGGGCTACCGGCGGATTCCCACTTGCAGTCAACTCTCCAATTTCCTCTGTCATTTCAATTGAACTGGTTGTTGATACAGGCCTTTCGAGCTCAGCTGTAGATTCCTCATTTGTTAATGATTACTGCATCTCTCTAAGAAGAATTACTGCGGTTGACCAGCTGATGTATTCATCATGGCCTCGGACCTTTACAAGGTTGGACCGTATCAACTTGATGATAAGCCAATTTGACATCATCTTAACCTTTTTCTGATAAGATAAAACATGCACTACCAGGTGTTTTATGATGAAACCATCGAGAAGAATAGGAACAGTATCTCCAGACCTAGGTGTGGGAAATGTGCACTATGTCTGTTTCGCCATTGCCCTCATATGCGCCTTGAGTTCAGTTATCATTTCACTATAACCCATGTGGCAAAGAATGATAACTATAAGTTCCTTTTCAATTTGATTACACTGGATATCTAGCTCTGTCTAGCAGGATCCAGCTCCACCTTATTCTTGGTAACAGCATCAATCTCCTCCATAATCTCTGGCGTCAACTTATCCAACACCTTCAACGAAGCAACAGTATCCTCCAACTGCTCCGGCCGACTGGCTCCAGTAATAACACTCGTAACATTAGGATTCTTCAAACACCAAGCAATAGCAAGCTGCGCCTGACTGATACCCAGCTTCTCAGCAATAGGCTTCAGTTGGCGCACCTTCTCAATCTCGGCTTCCCAGTCGTCGTTGCCGATTTGGCCGCGCATGAATTCGGCAAACTGGTCTTTGCTGGCGCCGAAACGGGAATCCTTAGGTGGTTGGCCGTCGACGATGTCGTTGTACTTGCCGCTGAGGACGCCCATCTTTAGAGGGGAGAAGGAGGTGATTCCTAGACCGGTGCGCTCGTAGAGGCGTTGGAATTGGCCTTCTACTCTGTCTCTTACTAAGATGTTGTAGAAGGGCTGTTCTACAACGGGGCCGATCATGCGAAGATCGCGGGCAATGCCAACCTGCGGATGTAAGAGTCTGTCTGATCTCAAAATACGTATATGGTGTTGGGTAACTTACAGCTTCGGCAATCTCATCGGCGGACCACTCTGAAGTACCCCAGTAGAAAGCCTATACAGTTAGCATTCATTTCCTTCAGACAATGCTTCCCTTAGCTTACCTTTCCATTGTCAATCAGCCAGTTGAAAGCGCGGACAGTCTCCTCCATAGGAGTAAGTCTGTCTGGCCTATGAGCATAGACGATGTCAACATATGGGAGCTGAAGACGCTCCAATGAAGCTTCCAGACCCTCAATGATGTGCTTCCTTGAGAGACCATGGTTGTTGACAAGAATCTCTCCATTCACAGCGCCCCAGTTGATCTCTTCACAGTTGTCAGTATGAGCAGACATTAAGTCAGGGAATAGACTCACTTGTGCTGATAACCAAGTCACTTCGCTTCCATCCAAAGTGCTTAATAGCCTTTCCCATGACAACCTCAGCCTGACCAGCCGTATAATTCTCAGCAGAATCGAAAAAGTTAATTCCCAAATCATAAGCCTTCTTCATACAAGCAAACGCCTGCTCATCTTCAGAGTAACCGCCGTAGGTCAACCAGCTGCCGAGACCGATGGCGCTTACATGGAGTCCAGAGCGCCCAAGGCGGCGGTAGACCATGCCGGTGTTTCGAGGTTCAGCCCAAGCCATTTTGACGAGTTTTGATGATGTTGATGATATGATGTGAGTTCTTCTGTTCAGATTGAATGAGTATAAACGTTGCGACTTGCGGAGTAATTCTCGGAGAAGTGATCAAGTGGAGATGGACTTACACTGAAGTTGCGGGGGACTAACAGCGACTATTTCTGAGTTGTTCTTTGCGCAGAAAGAATTGAACAGTTGTTCAGAAACTGTTGGGATAACTGTCAGTTTGAGTCACACGGTGAGGGTTACACAGTTTCACGTACTGATTTTTTGCCGTGCTTACCACCTCGTGCTTCCGCGCTTGATTGACAGTCGCCAATTTGGATGACTTGCAGCGGGGAATTGATGTGACAGGGGTCACACGATGGCGCAATGCGGTCCCTCTATGCCACCATTAGTTCGCCGTCCGTTCCCCTCATCTTGAACTCCAAAGAGAACACCAAAACAATGGACACTTGTTCTAACAATTGGGTCCAAGTTCGGATGAACACGGTCCTCACCGTCTTGTTAGGCGAAAACTAGGTAGATGTCTCAATGATTTGTCGCACCGCTCGCGGATCCTGCTCCCCATCAACATCGCGGGGCATAGACTCCAGCAGCATGCGAGTAAGCGGCGACGGAGACCGAACGAGATAGCCGAGGTCCAGCGGCGCCCAGGAAATTTGAGAAACTTGGTCTTCCATGAACTGGTACGTAGGCATCGTGAGGTTCGGTTGCGCGGTCAAGAGCTCAGCTGTACCTTGGAACGAGGTTTGTGGGTTTGCCTCAAAGGCAACTGCATCGCCCTCTGATCCTTCAAGCAAACGACCCGCGTTGAAGATGGCGTCCATTCGCATCGTGAGAAGCGACAGGAGAGTGCGATTACCTCCTCGGCAAGAGGATAGTATGTCTCGTAGTTGGTGTAGAACTGGGCCAGAGCGGTCATCTGTTATGGAGTCATCGCTTGCCATTGCGTCAATCACCGCTGTAGCAATCTCAAACGTTTTGAACTCCTATCCAGATCGTAAGCGTGTGACAAGTGATACTCTGTGCAATGAACTTACCAGCGTCGGTCCATGAGATTCAAGCGCAGTCTTCGGAAGTTCAGAAACCAGACTCAAAAAGTCCTTCGCAATATCCACAGGATTCATGCTGGGAGTAACAATCCCAAAGCGAAGCGCTGCTCGCCAAAGTACAGCGCGCATCCACTGTCTCGTAACAAACATATCCGCGCGCTGGACTTCATTGATCGGACCCCAGTCATCATTGTCAGCCGAGTCAAGAAGTTTCTGCTGGAGTAGCTCGAGGCAGTTCTGCGCGACAGAGACCATATTCGGCAGATCCGAGTCTGAGTCAAAGTTGTGAAGAAGTTCAAAGATACCGCTTTGATCAAAGACCCAGAAGAGATGAACCAACTTGAGAAAAGCCGGGAGAACCTCTGCGCGGTCATTGGCTCCTCCGAACCAGGGGAATAGAATGTTTGGCTTCAGAACTGGGGGAAGCTTGTGAAGAAGAGCGACACCCCTATGCAGTGTTAGTAGCGAACGTGGTCTTGCTTGATTTGAGATGCCTACCTTTCTGTGACAAACAGTAACCATAGAATCCGTCGCGAAACATGTTGATCGGCTTCAGACAAGGAAGCATACGTAGATTCGCGATCAAGCCTCAAGATCTGCGCTTGTGTGATTGCTTCGCGCAAATAAACAAGAGACTTCGTTCCACCAGGGGAGGCATTTTCATGGTAAATATGTAGGAAGAAGGAAACGCGCAAGGCATCCAACAGACCCAGTGTCTCGCTTAGTCTCGTTTCCGCGTCCTCCACTCTGGGCTGCCATGCAGTGTCCAGCTTGAGCTGAGCAATCGCAGCAAGGGCTACAGCATTAGCAAGGTATCTAGCTGCACCTCCCTCTGCAGGATTCTGCTCGATCTTGTTTCGCAGATCAGTTGCGTCGACGATGGGCCAGATGGGGTACAGTCTTTCGGAATAGACCTCTAGAATCTCCAGCAAACACGCTACCTCATCAATAGGGGATGGAGACTTCTCAGCAGCAGTTTGATCCTGGTCGGGACTGGTAGTATTGCTTTTCGAAGCTTCTGCTTGGCGTCTCCGCTCAATCTTATCCAAGGTCCTGGGACGCAATCCCCTCGGTCCTCTAGTCCCTTGCTCCCGTTTAAAGGTACACTCTATCCCCGACGCCTCGCATGCTGTACAGGGGGGCGTCTCTGAACATCGAATTTTGCGAACCTTGCATGAGTCGCAGGCTCGTCTTGCGAGTTTCTGGCGAGGTTTTGGAGGGGAAGAGGTTGAAGGTGGGGTCATGGTTGAGACACTACACTGTTACTGTTGGCCAGTAATTGCCCAACATCCATAGAACATAAGTAGCAAATAAGAAAGACTCCCGAGGATTAAAGTCGGAATGTTTGTTTCTTGGGTCGTGTTTTGTCAGGATGACGTGCTTGTTGCTTGTGATCTCGCCTTAAAAGACCCCTGTCTACCCCGGATTTTGACTTCTTAGACCTCGGTATATCTATCCTTGGCGATGGGCTAGGATCGGTGTAGATCGTCACTTAAGTACGGACATAAAACATTCAGTTTCGAACCACTAGCTATCGGAATTGTTTTTATTCGAATCATACAATATATCTTGTACAGAACTGGAGATAAACTACGGGCAAGGGCAAGTCAGTGGACTCACCTGTAGCCGCCATGGAAAATTTGCACCTACACTTACCTACAATTGGAAGAGAATTACAGCTACAAATAGCTTGATGCAAATAATTTCGGCCAGTATGATCGCATTGGAAGTTCCAAAACGATACTTTCAGTTAACATGTCGTGAACCTGCGATAATGTCCTCGCATCCTGCTCTGGGCCTGCAACCCGTTTGTCTTGTTCGCCAGCAAACGCTAATGGGCCCTCCGCACAAGCATGCTGCGAAATGGCTCAAGCCTCTCAATTGCTAACTCAACCAGTATCAGGGCGTGGACTGTAAGCCCAGAAGGGTTGCAGGGTCGCGGTCGAGGTTGGGACGTGGGCTGCGGCTGCCAAGTAGCTTTAATTCGGGGAAAGCTGGGCTGAAGTGCAGGCATCGCCGAGTTGTTAGTCCCCATCTACATCATACCCAATCGGGTACCAGTATTATGGACTTGAAAGGGTTTGGATACTTGTTAAGTCTTTTGTTGTCAAAGAGGATCGCTGCCCAGAAGTTAGTGAAGGCTAACCGACAGTTGGGTCAAAGGGCCAGTATAGGATCTCGTAGGTAGCTTGTAGCAGGGCTCCGGGGGGTTGCAAACAGGACAAAAACTTGGATCATCTTCCTCCTCATCATCATCTTCTTCGTCAATGCCATTCACGAGCTTCGTGTGCAACTGTTTCAGCAGGTCTTGAACCCTTTCTTCGCCTGTGTTGTGTCCCAGCAGTCCTTCCACATACTCAATACTGACGTTTCTAATAGTTGCATGCTCAACTAGAAACTCGAGCTCCCAGAAGGGCTTTTTCTTTTCTGCGGCGGCTCTGTCGTAGCATTCTTCGAGACGTTGATACTGGTACCTATAAGCTTCCGTATTTGCGAGTAGGTGTTGGATCTCGCAACCAACGAATGCAACTCTGCCTCAAACCTCTCTGAGTGATGGACTTGACTCGGGGCATCGATTCGTGCATCCCTTTTTAGGAGTAACTTTAACGACCTCTTGTAGGGTTGTCCCGCTATGTTGGTAGCAGAAATAACCTACCTAGACATCGCCTCTCACCCCAATGGAGATACAGCCGCGTTAACAACGACGTGGCACAAAGGCAGGAGTAGAATAAGGCTCATCGTCGCTGTCCTCTTCCTCATCGTCTTCAATCTCGTCGTCCCCTCTGATATTCAGTAGCTTTGTGTATAACATTACCAACTGGAATTGAACACCGTCCCTGCCCTTATTGCGCTTCATGAGTTCTTCAACATACCCGGCGCTGGCGTTCTGATTAGTCGCATACTTGATCAGGAACTCGAGCTCATAGCCATTCTCATTTCCGTTGGCGTATCTGCCGCAGATCTCGTCGAGCGCCGAAATTTGGTGTTGGCTCGGGGCATCTATGCGCGCACCTCTCTTCAGGAGTAGCTTCAAAGACGCTTTGTAGGGTTCCAAGTCCGTTTCATTCTCCGGTTTTGTGCGGTCGTCACGATGCCAAAGGTATCCGTCTTGTTGATCAAAGAACGCAGAGAGTAGACTCCTGGCATTGGAATGGTTGTCAATGACAGCATCCTCAGTCCTGGCACCAGCATCGAGCATAATCTTCAAGCACTTTGGGTCCTTGAAGAATATTAATGCCCAATAAATAGACCTAAACCTGCCTGTGGATAATCCGTTAACGTCCGCACCGCGCTTGATGGCAAGCCGGATCAGCTCTCTTTTTTCTTTTGTCAGCACTTTTGCTAGTTGGTTTCGGCCGTGCTTCTTCGCCGCGTTGATCCAATTACTCAAGATTATTGAGTGGATGGTATTACCCTTAAACCCTACTTCTTCGGAGGCATCGGCTCCAGCATTAAGAAGTTCGATGGCGACTGGGAAGTGCTCCAATTCGACCATAATGATGAATATCGTTGCGCCGCCATTAGTTTTAGCGTCGATGGGTACACCGTGGTCGATGAGCTTCTTGATGATCGCGCAAGTCTTGCTAACTTCCCGGCGCGGAACCACATGGTGGAGGGCTGTGGCGCCCATACTGTCTCGGTAGTTTGGATCAAAGTTTTCCTGTTGCAGTATGATATCAATGGCCTCCTCCATTGGTCCCTGTATCGCGTCAGCTATAGGAGAAAGGTCTTCCGTTGCATACGTAGCCCCATGCTTCAGGAGAAGGGACAGTATCGATTCGTTATTGGGCCCGTGAAAGATGGCGTAGTGAACAGGGTACCAGGGAGTAATAGCCTAGTCGGGGGATAATCTCCTCACATTCCTTATATCCTCACAGTCGCAAAGGTTGCGTGAAGGAACGTCCAGGCGAGCTCCTTTCTCCAGAAGCCACTGTACAATATGCTCGTGCTTGTGAAGAACTGCAAGGTGCAAAGGCGCAGCGTACATCTCAGGATCAAGGGCAGAATATGCATTAGTCCGGATAAAGTCCTCGCTAGGAGCACCAGTACAATTGAGATCAGCTCCGTATCTAAAGGCGAGTTTGAGCGTGTCTAGCGAGCCTTTCTTCGCTGCCCAGAGCACGCTAGCTTTGTTGGGTTTGTCGTAGAGGATATTGTGCTTGTAAAGGGACGGATTGTACAATTCGTAAAAGTGTCGACTTACTAGACTGAGCGACCCAAGTTGCCCAGTCTTGCATAAATCTCCTATTAGATAGAGCATCTCGTTAGGTAAATTCCTGAGAGTCATGGTGGATATGCTGTATGGGGCTTTTGACGTAGAAGGTGTAAAGTTCCAGAGATTTTGGCCTGACTCGTCTCGACAGATCGGTAGATGGACTGTTGGGTGAGTAGCTTTGTTGTGTTGGACTGTCTTATGGATGGAGGAGCAAGAAGCTACTGCATACAGGTTGGGTAGTTGTTCTTATATATTCAAAACAACTAAGTTCATGTTTCCAAAGTAGTGACTCACTGAGCTTGACGTACCTACAGAAAGCATTTTATTGAAGAGGTATAAAATATGGGCTGGTATTTCGTTAAGTTTATGTTGAAGATAAATGGAAGCCACTCAGAGAAGGTCGAAAACGGCAGTGCTTGAAGCTTGTTGGTGGGTGCTAAGGTTACCTACCACTGGCTGGGGGTCAAAAAGTAGACGGAAATTCCTCCGCTAAACTTTTCCTTCACCTCTCCATCCTTTCACCCTTTGCATCCTCAAAACTTTATAATTCAACTTTTTACCCAGAAGACTTATTCACGCTCGCTAAATTATCAGAAGAAAGACGCTGTAGGTATTAGAGACGAAATAATTTAGCCACCTTATGCTAACTAGACCAGCACCTGGGGCAACTTTACTTGGACGCCCTTAGCCATAACAGAGGACAATTCTCCTGTTACCTAGATACTACCTAGGTACCTATCTGGTACTTGATCGTCGCCATGGCGCACTTGTACAACTCGGCCAGGTGTGTCTTTTGTGGTGTTCCGGCAACACCACCACTGGGACCAAGTGCCGAGTACATCGCCGAAGGGTTTATCATTGACAAAGGACAATGGCTCTCGGAGGTTCGTGCCGTGATGCGGAAGAACTAGGAACATATTCCCACAAAGTAAGTATCTTCGCGTGTTACTCCTTTAACCAGGAGAACTGACCTTAACTCTACCCAGGGCGTACCTCTCTCAGCCGCTCCGCTATGTCAGGGCATCCACGTACGTTGATTCTGGTGAGACTCTGGAAACGTAAGTCACAATCTCCCCTTGGTAATACAACTTTTCTCATGTCTTCATAGCTACATTACAGGACAGGCGTGGCCTTACCACGAAAAATGCATGGAGCAATGGAATATTGCTACTGAGTCGAAGCCTTGGGTTCCCGAGATCCTAGGCAAGACCTTCTCAAGGTTAGGCATGCGTAGCGCCACCACCTACTGCTTGCGAGGCATTGACTACGGTATCATCGAGCTCTTCGTCGGTCAACGCTGGGGATGGATCACACACGGTTACGACGATGTTTTTCAACCACCGTCTTCAAATGCTATCTTGGACGGCTTTTACCGCTGTCTTGTCGCAGAGGCATACGTCGGCGGTATGTCCGCTACTCGGCTATTTGGGTCAGAAGATTCTTCATATACCTCCCCGGTCGATTCTAGCATCATTGGCGACAATCCAGAACAACTGTCACTCATTCGCGAAGTTAATGCCGCAGTTGATTTATTCCTACAGCGCATTCAACAAAACCGCGCGGAAGAGACAGAGCCACATGGGCAAAGTTCCATAGCAGCTCATCCCTGGGCTTAAAATGCAGCATGGCCTCCTGCTGAGGCTTTGGCCAAGTTGTACGAAGATAGTATTCGACAGTTCCCCCAAAAGGGGGAATATGACCAAGTCTGCACAGGAGTTACCCTCAGTCCGCCCTGCACATTCGAATCGTCTGACCCTTTCTATAAGCTTGGGCCCGCTTTGATCCTCTGCATCGTTGACTTTCTGCACATGCCGGATCTATGCCGCCTACGCAAAGCTTCTCGCCCTTGTGCTCGCCTTCGACTGTTCTTTGGCTTTTGGAGAGCTCGGCTACGCCAGGACATGCCGTTTCTATACGACTTCGTTGCACCAAAAGATGTACCTCTTGATTGGCGACTGTTGTACATGGTCCTGGACGGTATGAGTTCACGCTCGCAGAGCCTTGCTCGCCAACGAGATATGAGAGGTCAGACTGCAGATATCTTCAATCTACCTTTCAAAAGGGAATGGGCCCTTAACAATCTCAACGTCCTGAACATCACACTGCTTAACCGACGAAGAATCTGGGAGTCTATCTACCAGATCATCGACAACAAAGCCGACGATGACGGTGGCCTGAATGAGTGGATTCTCAGAGAAGACTAAACCCCTTGCTCTCAAGATCAACGGTATTTCTCTGATTTTATATGAGTGATTTCGAGTAGTAATTTCGAGTGGGGAACTTCGATAACAGTATCGCAGATTTGAAACGAAAGGAAGCTATTTGGGTTGTGGGCTCTCCGGATCTCTTGCAGTTGGAAGTTGAACAAATGGAAAAATACACCATGTTCTTTTCTTTAGCATAATCACATTGTACTTGTATGAACGAATAAACCATGCCCTTCAATTGTGAACACCTGTATATTAGAAAAGAAACAATATCCAAACACCCAAACTAAACAAAGACTCCCACACACCAAGAACAACATCTAGATATCCTCATCATCATCAGCAGCCTTCTCAGCAAGCGTAAACTTGCTCTTGCCCGTCTTCTCATCAACTTCATGCTCAATAGCAAGCTTCTGCAAATGTCCCAGGACATTCTCCAACTTGGTATCCTTATGTCTGCGATCCTTTCTACCAAGATTATCCAACCAAGAAATCTTGTTAAGGATAAAGTAGATGATAGCTATAACGACCGTTACACCGAAGGAGTACAGCCAGACAATTACCACAGTGACAATGTCAACCCAGCCGTTGCTGCTCTGCTTAAAGTTGTCGTGGATGGCGGGGACTTCGCCTGTGCCGGATAGCCAGCCGAAGAGGGCGAAGAGAGTAGCTAGAATATCGACTCCGAGAATGGCGCCGACGAGTTGCCATGATGGCCAGGTCTTGCCGCCGCGGGTGACGAAGATGAGCCAGTTCTCTGTAAGGGCGACTTCGAGGAAGAGGATTTCTTGGACGCTGCCAAAGTTCTGGACTATGCCGCCATTGGGGAGGAACATGGTTCCACGGATGACCCAGGTGCCGAGGGCTAGAAGAACGCCTAGGATGACGCTCATGATCCCTGTTGTTGTTAGTATTGAATGGTATGACCAGGTGTTATTGACTTACAAATCTTGGGCAGCTGCCATTCCACAGGTCTAGGTTCCCAATGCGCGTTATCATAAGCCACAGCTACTGTGGCTAAATCTGCAAATAAAGCAAGGAAAACAATGAGGTCGACGCGGATGGTCTCGTTGAGGATGATCATGGAGAGTGTGAGATAGATCTCGAGGTGCAGGCAAAGTGCGATACGGTATTCTAGGTGAAAATTAGCTCAGTCCGATCATTTAGAAGGGTTTTTACTCACGGATATACGATTTCATTCTCGCAAAGATCTGGCGGGCAGTCTTGATAGCTAGGACAATTGTACTCAGACCCGGGGCGAGGAAGACAATATCAGCTGCCGCTTGCGCAGCTTCCGAAGCGCCTTCGACAGCAATACCACAATCAGCCTTCTTCAGAGATGGAGCATCGTTAACACCATCACCAGTCATGGCCGTGAGATGGCCTCTTTGCTGTAGCATCTCGACCACAGTGTATTTGTGCTCAGGGAACACTTCCGCAAAGCCATCTGCGCGCTCGACAAAGTCATGCTGCACACTTCCAGATAATCCACCATGGATAAGACGATCCGAGTTGTACACCTTCGTGCCCAGCGACAACATTTTACAGGTTTCCTTGGCGATAGCGATGGCATCTCCTGTTAACATCTTGACAGGAACACCAAGATGACCGGCCTCGATGATCGTCTGGGCAGTATCCTCACGAGGGGGATCAAACATGGACAGCAGACCTAGAAGAATCCAATCGCCATCGTTCTTCTTGTATGCAACACCAAGAGATCGGAATCCGCGACGAGCAAAGTCTTGAGCCTTTTCCCTATAAAGCTCACTTAGATGCTCCGAACCGGGTCCAAGGAGCTTGAGGATAGCTTTTGGTGCACCCTTTGCGCAGATAAATTTGTCGTTGCCAAGGCGGCACACAGCGGTGATTCGCTTGGAAACAGGATCAAAGGGTGTGAAGGACTCGGTTACCCAGCCCTGCTTGAGGATCTCTCTAGCTTCGGGATAACGCTTCAGTGTAAGAATGGTGACCTTGTCGATAGGATCTAATGTCTTCAAGTTGTGACTTGATGCAAGCGCAGCACATGCCATCATCCAGTTGACGTCTTCTCCTTCAGCAACGAAAGGATCTCGGATGGAAAGTTTGTTGGCTGTCAAAGTACCAGTCTTATCCGAGCACAGGATATCGACTCCGGCGAGAGATTCGATAGCTGTGAGCTTTTGCACGATCGCCTTCTGCTTGGCCAAGTAGGCAGCTCCTACAGCCAGTGTAGTTGTGGTGACGACAGGTAAACCGACGGGAACACCAACGATGAGAAGAACAAGTGCATAATGCAACAAGTTCTGAGATCCAGGGGCTGTAACGCCGATGTGATGGAAGAAGCCACCAATCCAGGCGATCAAGATCCAGAACATGACCAAGACCAGAAGCGTGGTACCAATATTGTTCATGATAGCCTTGAAATGACCTTGATCCTTGGCACCTTGGACGAGATCGGCTGTACGTCCGACGAATGAGTCTCTGGCAGATGCTTCTACCAAACCATAGGCCTTTCCTCTCTTGCAGCCAGTTGTGTAGTAGACCTTGTCACCAAGATATTTCTCAACAGCGAGTGACTCTCCAGTAATAGAAGATTGATCAACAGCAGCGAGGGGGCGACTTCGGTGGTCTAGCGGCTCTTGGCCGTGAGTGTGTGGACGACCGTCTTCCTTGCTCTCACCATCGCCATGCTTTGCGTCACCATTGGCGTCATCCGGGCCATCAGCCATATCATCTTCTTCATCACTTCGGTCCAACTTGTCTTCAGCTCTGAGGCGTTTGAAAAGCTCAAAGTCTTCAGGTCGGGTGTAGTCACAGATAAGGCGAGCGTCTGCAGCAACTGTACCACCTTCTTCGATGAGGAGAATGTCACCGGGTACTAGTTCTCGAGCTGGGATCTCCTGCTCGACACTATCGCGGACAACAGTACATCGCATGGCAATATCTCCTTTCAGACTCGCTACGATATCTGCTGCTTGCTTCTCTTGTATGACTAAATAGTAATCAGAATTGGTCTCTGGAGGGTTGAGTTGGGGAAAACTTACAGCCTACAAAGGCGTTGAGCAAGAGGATTCCAACAATGACTCCAAAGTCGACCCAGTCGCCTAATCCCACGGCGAGTAAAGCAGCGACTTCCATGACTATAGCACTTGGTTAATGTTTTCCCAATCGGACTCATGAAAAGGTGTAGCTCACCATAGAGAATAGGACCAGTGAAGAAGCCCAAGAACTTGGCAAACATATTCTCTTTTTCGGAGGTAAGTTCATTCCATCCAGTGACCTTCCTTCGCTTCTCAACCTCGTCAGAGGATAATCCAGCCCTCAAGTCCGTCTCAAGCCATGATTCAGAAAATCCAGCTTTGCCAGTGGACTGATCTTGATCTTCAGAACCACTACTACCAAAGCTCCACCAATGTTTCTTCTTGCCCTTTCCAGCTTCAGAGTCTGCTACGCTTCGGCGACGGTCTTCGCGGTAGTTGCTGATGTAGTGGTCGAGGGCGGGATACTCGCCAAGGTCAGGGTCTGGGAAGATAGAGCCAGCCCGGCCTCTGGAGGCACGAGAAGCTCGCCGTCCAGCATTGGATTCCACATCGTCATCATTCCTCTTGCGACGATGGAATAGCTTCGACATGGCTGATGAAGACTTGTAAGAAATTAATAGAGAAATCTATGTGCGCGTGCTAATCCAGTGAGTAAACATGCGAACACACTTCAGATCAGCTTGTTCTAGTAGGCACCTCATGCTGTATTTATTGGTGTTCACAGACAGCTTGTTTCCTCATTCAGATAGCTCCCTCTCGTCGTAACTCGGCATTGCAACCACACAGCAGTATCTCGCTCGCGTTCGCGACAACTGACCACCGACTCTATGACATGCGAGCGGTTTTCCGTCATGGCCGAGTGATCCGAAAAGACGTGTCTGCCATTCAAGAATAGAAAGCTCGAGATCTGCAGTGACCACATCCTCTCCCGCTCACACCGGGAGAGGAGAGTTTCCGGGCAAGAGAAGAAAAGTTGGTGTTTCGTTACCGAACCGGCAAGGACTTTTGGAGAAGCATCCAATGCCAGCAGCTCCAGCGTCGAACTATGCTGCATAAGGTTCATCGGTTTACTGGAGGGCGGTGCCGAAGGCTGACATCCCATCCGTCAGAACCGAGAAGCAAGCACAAAAGTTGGTTATTCCCGTATAAGTGAAGTTCGGCTATGCGGCATCTGGCGATCGTCATTGATAGCTCAGGTATGTGTTGTATGCATTGCTTCAGCGTCGCCCGATGATTATGAGTGGTTTTGCATTGATTTGTTAGCTGTTGAAAGGTCTGGACTACCAATAGGCAAGACCCAAAGTTCTCATTATTACGTCACCTGAATAATGGCTTCTTTTCGAGACCAAAAGCCGAAGCCAATTTCGTTCTAGAAGTCTATATTCAGTAACCAGTGGCTTACAGGACCGTTGCTGATTTTTCATGGAACCGGTTTGTATAACCAACCGCTGTGTGGTATCACAAAGAAAGAACCCTGTAAACAAGAAAGAACGCATACAATTCCTAATTCCGAAAGAACACCGCAAACGGGTGTATCCGTCTTTGACCATGAGTTATTGACGGTGTTCAAAGTCACACGCATTCAGAATCAGGAAGCTGCTCATGGTCTGCGAGACTATCTGAAGCTGGGGTCCAACCTAAAGCCTCACACTCTCTGTGTCACACGTCTTTCAGCCTGTCTCAAACTAGAAGGTTGTAGAGATATTATTCCTGAATTGATGCTTAATTTTCGAAACTGAGAAAGAGATGATCTGTTGAGTCGCTCGTATATGTCGTATAAATGACAAAAGATCAGCCAAGACAAATAGATGTAATAGTATTACTACATACTGCAAGGCAAGTCAGCAACAACGTCTAGAACACCCCGGAAACATTCCGCTTCACCTACATATCTACATTCCCAAAAGAACAAGTCCAAGAGCAACAGCAGCTGGCGCGGCCTGAATGTAGAGAATACGCTTGTTGGCTGTCGCACCACCATAAGCGCCCGCAAGTACGACACAACCGTTGAAGAACACCTGCAGCTGCTTTGCAAACACAGGGTTAGGGTGAAGAAGCGACCAAATCAGTCCAGCTGAGAGGAAACCATTGTACAGACCCTGGTTCGCGGCCATGGTCTTGGTCTGCTCCGCGAACTCGGGAGTGAGCTTGAAAGTCTTTCTTCCACGAGGAGTCGTCCAGAGCACCATCTCTAACACCATTATGTAGCTGTGTAGGACACCGACGAAGCCGGTTGTAACGAGTCCGAGAACACCCATATTGTACGAAGGTGGTGGTGGTAGATAGTAGATGGGAGGTTTTAGCGTAAGGTAGAGATCGTGGGTCGCTTAGTGAGTAGATTGAGAACTAGCGCAAGATAGAGGCCGCAGTGTTATTTTAAAGAGGACGATAGACAAGAAGAAGAGGATAAACAAGACGCGTAGGTGTTGAAAAGAATTGACTTTAGCCTTTGAGACATTGAGTTTTCGCGATGGCTGCAGGCTGGCGGATGACTAATTTTTCCATTTGAGAGAGCCAGTGATACGAGCTTCACCAAAATCAGTCACCTGTCAATCCATGAAAACGGTCCTTGCACGGCCTCGAAGGGAAACTCGTCCGAAACCAACGGGAATATGAACCAGAAACTGTAACAAACGAAACTTTAAATCAAGGGCCCATATCTCTTTGATGCCCCAGCTCGGCACTTTCAATCACATACCTAGTCAAGGAGAAGCCTAATAGACGAAAATAGATACCTCATATCCTAAGGTTTCACTAATATATGCAAGTACTTATGATTACCTGACGAAATAGGTGCAGGATTTACACAGCTGGGGAGTTAAAGAGATCAGCTATCGGCAAAGTGGTTCTCCCATCGTTACAGGCCAGCTGAATCACAGCAAAGGTAGCTAGCTTATTTAAGTAGCAGATATAAAATACCAATTCATTATTATGTATATGGTTCCCAACTTGAATCGGATCGGATACTTGGTATGCTTTATGTGCAAGAAGGTCGGTGGGTGAACCACGACACCAAACCTGCTGGGTTATCTGTCCCAGATGCCTTCTGGGTATAACCCCCACACACGACTACCACCTCCGATCCAATCCATCTCTTCGTCGAATTAAAAGTGTATCCTTCGGTTAACTTAATAAGCAAATCGGAAATCAAGTCGCTTGTTGCCGTCAATCTCTCGCTGTTCCTTGTCGGTCTGGTACTCGAGTTGCTGCTCCGGAGTCATCTGTTCCCATTTCTCGACCTTCTTCTTGTTCAAGTGAATAATCCATTGTCTCTGGACAATAAACACAACAACGGAGAGAGACAAAATCGAAATCAAGACTTTGTTTCCGTTCTTGTAGTACGGTCCATCCCACTTTCGGTAGATCTGACTCGAGATAACGCTTCCACTGTTTCTTGTTAGCATTTATCCAATCAAAAGGATAGGGTTCACTTACACTTGCACCAAGACGTTATAGGAAGCCGCGGCGATAGCTCTCTTCTTTACGTCGAACGAGTTCTCCGAGATCCAAGAAGATACGAGAGGGTGGAAGTATGGGTATCCCGAGATGAGGGTGATGATCGAGAATCGACCCCATTCACGACCTTGGTCAGGGAGCGTCAGGAGAGCTGTCAGTAGTGGCAATGACCAAATTTCTCCAAACAAACAGTGGAAAGCTCGTTCGTTGAAGTACTCGGAGCTGTAGGCGAGTGCAAGCATAGTAATGATCTGGAGAGCTGCAGAAGGTGCAGTGAGAAGGTTGCTAGCCAAGGTGCTGAAGTTTCCGACTCTCTTCAATGTCAAGGTCAAGTATGCCTGAACAGGCGCCGCAGGGATGTATGCAATAACACCGATGAAGTAGAGTCCCCAGAGAGATGGATCGCCCCATGCAGCCTTGACGTCCTTCCATGTGGCTGGCTCCTTGAGTGCTGTAAGACCCTTGGCAGGATCATCTCGAAGAATTCGGTTGATCATGATAATCTCTTCGCGTTCGGTATACCAGGATTTGCGCCAGATGGCTGTCTTGGTTCCCGTGGGCGAGGTTGGAAGATATACCATTGAGACGAGACCGATAACAACCGTGAGGAGACCCTCGAGAAGCAAAAGCCAGAACCATCCAGGATGACCGTTGATACCTCGCATTTCGAGTAATCCGGCAGCCAGAAGAGCTGAGATAACGCGGGCGACGTTGAGAGTAGACCAGAAAGCAGCCAGTCGAATTGACAACTCCCGCGAAGTATAGAAGTATGTCGCCATGAGGATAACACCGGGAATGAAACCACCCTCAAAGGTACCGATCAGAGCTCGAGTAACGTAGAAAGCAGCTCGTCCGGTCATGAAGGCCTGGAAAGTCGACACCAGACCCCAGCACACCATAAGCGTGGGCAGCACGGTCTTGAATCCATAGCGCTTGGTGAGGAAAATAACAGGAAACTCGGCGAGCAAGAAACACAGGACCTGGATCGTCGTTCCGTTGTTGTAATCATCAGTCGTCAATCCAAGATCAGTGAGAAGGTCGTCTGCCAGAGCATTGCTGATGTTACCTATTCCGCATTAATAACGTGCAATAAAGACATTCAGAGTGAACAGACCTCTATCCAATTGGAGACCGAAGAACTAAGATAAATCATGTCAGTCATTGAACAACCTATCGTCTTTCGCTTCTCGGTACTCTCGTGATCTTGAGGTGGGCTGGGGTAGCCTCGTACGGCACCCGACCTTCGAGAGAAAGGAACATACCATGAGACACAGCCAACTCAAAAGCTTCAAATCAGTCTTTCGAACAGCTCTCTTCTCTTCTTCGGCGGTCCAAGTAGCCGAGGGATCCCACCGATGGCCGCCTTCGTAATCAGCGTGTGGTGGTAGCGCATGGCTCAGTTCAGCTCGGCCGACTCCGACTTGCGACTTGTCGATGTTATCCACCGACGTGCGCGCAGCCACCGCAGAGGTCGACTCGATATCCGGATTGCCCATATTGAAATACAGGCTATTACTCAATTGAGTTTCTCGGAATCCCAATGACTTGTCTAGAGTCAAGTGCTCGCTGGTGATCTCCAAACTCGGGGTCTCGGTCAACATATATAACTACATCTACAGTTTGACCTTAAACACTACTACCTACCGAAAGAGTCTCCGGGATACATACAAATTCACAATAGCCCCCCTTCGCCTGTGTGGCGCTATCGCGCACGCCATAAGGACATGAAGCCAAATCTGGTAACCTCGAATCTCATAGTACAGGGCTATTAATCCGCCAAGTGTAGAGTCCTTGACCATCTGACAGGGCATTCGAAACACAGGATTGGTTATGCCCCCTCTTTGAACGCTGGGGTAGATTCTCCGAGAAATTCTCCTCTGCACATGAGGTGATCTTTAGTTCGGATGTCGTCTTAAAGTGCGGGGAGTTCAATCGCATCGTGATTCGACCCTGTACGTTTTGGCTTTTAAAACGGTTCGACACTTTAATCTGGGGTTAGACTGGTTTCCGAAATACCGGGTCTTGGCTGTTATTTATGAGTGTATCGATCCTCCGAAAGAGTCTCCGGGATAAAAGTGCAGCTTTACATAATTGTCTCGCATTCGCCTCTCAGTTCAGTTCAGTTCTCGGTCAATTGAGAATATTGTTCAATCATAATCCTATATTGCATCATGCCTTCAGCTGAGGTCGAGACCCTCCCTAGTCATATCGTCGGCGGAAATGCCCAAAGCAGGCCCCGACTAGACCAACCCTTGACTTACACGGGGAGTTTGGACAACTACTCCCAATTTGACGTCACCCCAGTCATCGGTCGTGAATTCAACGGTCTTCAAATTCGGGACCTGCTGAAATGGGATGATATTCACATTCGAGACCTTGCTGTCACAATTTCCCAGCGAGGAGTCGTCTTTCTGAAGGATCAAGATGTTACCCCCAACGAGATGAAGGACTTTATGCTGCGACTCACAGACCTCGCTGGATGCCCTTCTACTTCAGGACTGCATGTGCATCCTTTGACCGAGGAAGGGAGCGAATTAGGTGATCAAATTAGTGTTATCTCAAGTGAGAAGCAGAAGAAGGGTGGTGGTTTGACACATCAGTTGAGCGATGTGAGCCGGTTCGCGAGCGCCGGTTGGCACTCTGACATGTGCGTATAAACTCGCAGGCTCTTTCCTGGACAATGCTGACCTTGCCAAGTACTTTTGAAAAGGTTCCTTCAGACTATGCGATGCTCAAAATCCACACACTACCAGCAACAGGTGGTGATACGGTATGTCGTCCACTTACACCGGGCTAGCAACAATGAAGTAACCTGTGTTACTTGGACGCCTGGTTTTGCTTGTATACAGCTAACTCGGTCAGCTCTGGGCATCAGGATATGAGGTCTACGACAGACTCTCCGACCCAATGAAGAAATTCCTTGAAGGTCTCACCGCAACCCATGACGCATCATTCTTTCACGACGAAGCCCGCCGTCTAGGCAACCCTATCCGCAAAGGTATCCGAGGGTCTCCTCTGAACCAAGGCGAGAATCTCACAGCTGTCCACCCTCTCATCAGAACAAACCCAGTCACAGGCTGGAAATCAGTGTTCGTCAACAAGGGCTTCACCAAGCGTATCAATGGACTATCGAGGGATGAGAGTGATACGCTTCTCGCTTATCTTTTCAACTTGGTGACACAGAATCACGATGCTCAAGTTCGATACCGATGGAGCAAGAATGACTGTGCGATCTGGGATAATAGATCAACGTTTCACTGCGCAACTTATGACTATGAAAGCTCAAGATCGGGAGATAGGGTTGCCAGTCTTGGAGAGGCACCATATCTCGATACTAACAGTAAGAGTCGTAGAGAGGCGTTGGGGATCTGAAGAGGATCAGTGGTAGTTAAGCACAGAAACGAGTCAAAGAATGTATGATCAACATGACAGATCCACAAATAATCTAAGTTTATGAAAGTGATCAAATGTCTCATAAGTCTTAGTATTTCTTTTACCATAAAGACTGAATTATTATGATAAAGTCTGGATGAATGAGGTCCATATCGGTTGGTGTTTAGCTCTGCAAGACGCTATTGGTCGGTCAACTTACGCGCATAACCAGACTTGGCGGGCCCAAGCTTTCTAGACTCAGGGTTGCAACGAAATCTTCCGAACAATCACATTGCATTGTCAGGAACAAGTGTAACGTCGGTCGTCACCGCCATGAATCATATCGTCTCATAGAAGAGCCAATGATTCAATGAAGCCTCAATTAATGTCTTTCGGTCTGCGACGGGCCTTGGGCGGTCAGCCCAAGTCTCTGACACTGACCACTGTCGGAGGCAGGAACCCGATGACCCGTACCTTCCATTCACATTCACGACCCCTCCCCCGCATCAGCTTAGGAGCTAGACCCAGCTCTCTGTCAGCTTCTCGATCCTCTATAACAACAACTTCTTCTCGACCTCATCATACTTCTCAATTCCCATATCTCAAATCTAGTTCTACGACACCTTCACTTCGATCTATTCCTCGACCCTCTATCCGCGACTCTAAAGTCACATCTTTCATTTCTCGCCAGCAGCGCAACTGCTCTTGTCGACGCGCCATGCTTCGCAACGGAGAGGATGTTACCAGCGCAAGCCTCGACGTCCGTCGAGGTCGTCAGGTCCTCCCCAAGAACGTCAAGCCGCTGCACTACGATCTTACCCTTGAACCCAACTTTGAGACCTTCAAGTATGAAGGTACCGTCGTCATCGACTTCGACGTTGTCGAGGATTCAACATCCATTGCTCTCAACACAGTAGATCTCGAGATCCACGAGACTCTGGTCGAGGCCAATGGTGCTACCATCAGCTCCTCCCCCACTCTCGACTACGACAAAGACTCCCAGACCACAACCATCACCTTCGATAAGACAATCCCTGCGGGCCAGAAGGCCAGGTTGACCCAGCGATTCACCGGTATTCTCAACGATGATATGGCTGGTTTCTACCGATCTTCATACAAGGACGAGCAGGGAAACACAAAGTACATCGCCACCACCCAATTCGAGGCTACCGATGCTCGCCGAGCATTCCCCTGTCTCGACGAGCCTGCTCTCAAGGCGACATTCACCGTCACTTTGATTGCTGACAAGGACTTGGTCTGCCTGGGCAACATGGATGTTGCTTCTGAAAAGGAGGTTGACTCCAAGGTTACTGGCAAGAAGAGCAAGGCCATCACATACAACAAGACACCCATCATGTCTACCTACCTCTTGGCCTTCATTATCGGAGACCTCAAGCACTACGAGACCAACAACTTCCGAGTCCCCATCCGAGTTTGGTGTACCCCCGATCAGGATCTCGACCATGCCGTCTTCTCGGCTGAGTTGGGTGCACGAACCCTCGAGTTCTACGAAAAGCAATTCGGTTCCTCGTACCCTCTTCCCAAGATGGACATGGTTGCCATTCCTGATTTCGCTGCGGGAGCTATGGAGAACTGGGGTCTTATCACATATCGAGTTGTCGACCTTCTCCTGGATGAGAAGACTAGCAGTGCTGTTACCAAAAAGCGTGTCGCCGAGGTTGTCCAGCACGAGCTTGCTCACCAATGGTTTGGCAACCTGGTCACAATGGACTTCTGGGATGGTTTGTGGCTAAAGGAAGGATTTGCGACATGGATGTCGTGGTATTCTTCCAACGCCTTCTACCCCGAGTGGAGGATCTGGGAGGGATATGTCACCGAGGACCTGCGATCCGCTCTGGGTCTTGACTCTCTGCGCAGCTCCCACCCCATCGAGGTGCCTGTTAAGCGTGCGGACGAGGTCAACCAGATCTTCGATGCCATCTCATATGAGAAGGGCTCTTGTGTCCTTCGCATGATCTCCAAGTACTTGGGCGAGGACGTCTTCCTGAAGGGTGTCCGCATCTACCTTGACCGACATGCCTACGGCAACACAGAGACAACTGACCTCTGGGCTGCTCTCAGCGAGGCAAGTGGTAAGGATGTCGAGCGTGTTGCAGACATTTGGACAAAGAAGGTCGGCTACCCCGTCGTAGCTGTCACTGAGGATGAGTCCAAGGGCACAATCCACGTCAAGCAAAACCGCTTCCTTAGAACAGCAGATGTCAAGCCTGAAGAAGATGAAGTCCTTTACCCCGTGTTCCTCAACCTTCGAACAAAGGAGGGTATCCAAGAAGACCTTGCGCTCAATGTCCGTGAGGCCGACTTCAAGGTGCCTGATTTCGACTTCTACAAGGTTAACTCTGGTCACTCCGGTATCTACCGCACTTCCTACACTAGCGAGCGACTCCAGAGACTTGGACAGAACGCCAAGGCAGGACTATTGGGTGTTGAGGACAGAGCTGGCATGATCGCTGATGCTGGTGCTCTTGCCGCTGCTGGTTACCAAAAGACATCTGGCTTGCTGTCTCTCCTCCAAGGTTTTGACTCCGAAGATGAGTTCATTGTCTGGGACGAGATTACCCTCCGTGTTGCTTCTCTTCGGGACGCTTGGATCTTCGAAGAAGACGACGTGAACAAGGCTCTCAAGGCTTTCCAGCGAGACTTGGTCAGCAAGAAGGCCAACGAGATCGGCTGGAACATCTCAAGCTCTGATGACTTTACCGCTCAGCGCTTCAAGGCACTGATGTTCGGTAAGGCCGCCATTGTCGAGGACGAGTCTGCCAAGAAGGCGGCCTTCGAGCTGTTCGAGAAGTTCATCAACGGCGACCGCGAGGCCGTTCAGCCCAACCTCCGATCCAGTGTGTTTGGAGTTGTGCTGACATACGGTGGCGAAGCCGAGTACAACGCTGTTCTCAAGGAGTACGAGACTGCCAAGCAGAGCAGCGAGCGAAACACTGCCCTTCGATCTCTCGGCTTTGCTAAGGATCCTGAACTTATCAAGCGAACTCTGGCGTACACTCTGAGTGACAACGTCAAGACCCAGGATATTTACATGCCCCTTGCTGGCCTTCGCGCTCACAAGGAGGGTGTTCTGGCTCTTTGGGGATGGGTCAAGGAGAACTGGGATGTTCTCACTAAGCGACTTCCTCCTGGCATGTCGCTCCTGGGTGACATGGTAGCCATCTCAACAAGCTCATTCACACATGCCGACCAGATCGACGACGTCAAGAGCTTCTTTGAAGAGAAGGGCAACAAGGGATTCGAACTTGAGTTGGCTCAGAGTCTTGATGCTATGAAGGCCAAGCAAAACTGGCTCGCCAGGGATAAGGAGGATGTTAAGCAGTGGCTTGTCCAGAACAAATACCTGTAAAATATTGCATAGAACCGGGAGTTTTGCGACGGAGATGATTGCATATGAATGAATAAACAACTTGTAATGACGTACAAGAATTGTCCTCCAAGGCTTATGATACCAAAAACAAAAGCCTAAGTGCTGATCTAAGTTGGCATAAAGTGTCTAGATTTACGTCCCTTAGGGTCTGTCATTTCATCTCTTAGGATTTGAGGTTTCGTCTTTTAGGTTCATAATGATCAATTAATTTAATAATACCCTAATGTTACCTGGGTCCAAATACCTCGCTAATGATATATCCGCTTCCTATCCCTAACGCCTAACAAATAAAAACTAGTTGAAATAGAATCTGTGCTTCTTTCCCTTACGATAGAGCGGCCTTACAGCAATATTCTAAAGAGAAGGATAAACCTTAGGGTCCACAATAATCGTCAGGTCGTCGTCGTCCTAAGAGACGATAATGTGATTGAAGTGACCCGGGACCTTCAATCGGCACTTTTCACAGTCTGAACGAAATCCTATGCTGAAGCTCTTCTTCATGCCGGGCTGCCAAGTCCAGTTGTTAACAGTGTGACGACTGCGAATGTGACCTCGTCGAGGAGGGGAAGGTGTTGAAGGATCGTGGTCGCCCTCATGAGATTCTTCTACATCCATCATAGGATGTTCCACATCGTGAGGAGGTGAAGGCTCGACTCTCACGTTGGGATGTTCCATGCCTGGAGAGCAATAAACGCTGGCGTCGAACTGCATGTTGACGGGGGTGATGGGTTCGCATGCCATAGTATTGCCATCTTCACAGATGGGAGAAGGGAGGCGTCGTTCGTTCTGTGCGGCTTGCCATCCTCCAGCCATTGTTCGAGGAACACTCTGGTCCTCGTAGAAACCGGTATTCTGGTGACCAAGGTTTGCGACGCCGTTAGGGCCTCCTGTCATGGCCTGCTGTCCTCTAACCTGAGCAGCAAAACTAGGCTGAATGGGTGTAGGCATGCGCCCGTTGGAGTTGTCGGTCTCCATCTGCATCATATTCAATCGGTCCGATCCCTGTTGTTGTTGTGCTTGTATCATATTCATATCGGAATATCCTTGGTCCTGTGGCGTCGAGGAGGTTCGAGGAAATGCACGGAGGGGGAGACATTGCAGTCGTTTCTTCAAAAAAGTCAGCATCTTCTAAAGTTTAGGATGGCAAAGCAAAACACAATAAAATAGCCCAACTGCTAGTCTAAGCTGGCATAAAGTGGCTAAAGTATTTTGTTTCTTAGGCTATGATGCCTGGGCTGTCATGACTTACATTTCGGTGCTCACCGAAGCTCATGCCGTTAGCAGCGAGCTCTTCATCTTCTCGGCCTCGTTTCCGCTGCTCGAGACCGGTGTGCTGCTGGGCGACGAACATCTTGTCGTAGTCGTTTGTTATCAAAGAGAATTTGCTGCCCAGCAATTACTGAATTAAGAAATGTCGTCGTCGTTTGACTATCAGACCCTGCGTATTGATGCGGGTGGATACAAAAGGTCCCGGGAAAGTCGTGGTACAGTGTGCAGTAACCAGTAGCGTTACAGCGGGGGTATCCGATTCCGATGCAAGACGATGCAATAGAGTACAGTAATGTGATGGGCGGGCAGATCAAGAAGTATCGGTCCTGATGGTGATGGTGATGCTGTGGACAAAATGTTGGATGAATGGATATAAACGTCAATGACAGATCCAAGTTTAAGAGGTTGGGTTGGTCAGAGAAAGAGAAAGAGAGTTGAGGGTCGATCGTTAGAGTTGAGTTCACGAGGAAGTGGCGGCCTGTCGTCGGTCAAGGAAGGAAGCCACGGATAGGCAGTGGATCGGAAGCTTGGAACGGAGGCAGTAAGCCAACAGTGGAGAGGCCAGTGCAGGCAGGAGAGGCTGGGGGGGTGCTCTTTTTGGGGCTGGCTGTCACTTGAGGAGGTGCGATGCAAAAGATGACGGACCAACAGCAAATCAGGCAAAAGAACAAAAGTAGTGAGACAATTGGAAGGAGCGGGGAAATATGTAGCAGGGCGGTCTATAATGTCTTGGGATATTATTCAAGGTATTTGGGGGTCTTGTCTCGGTGTTGGTGAAGCGAGACTGGCAAGGAAATGTAAATGTAAATATCGGACGAAAGTAAACAAAGACCAACAAAAAGGAAACGAATGTTATGCACAGCAATTGATGATTAAAGTGTCAGCTAAAGCAAGTAAAGTGAAACGACAATGAAAAGCTTATCAAAAGCTGAACATGAGAAAAGATTGAATCAAGAGAAAGAACGTCACAGTCAAGGAGGAAAGGGGTTGGTTGGATTGGTTCTCAGTGAATAAAGGCAGGAAATGGCAAGGCCAAAGTTTGTGAATGGAGACCAAACCAAACCAGACCAGACCAAGCCATGGCGCGCATTCGCTTCACTTCACCAGTCGATCGGATTCCTTTCAGTCTCGGCTCCGTCGTGGGGATCGACGAGAACCCGAATTTCCATGTCAATGAGCGATCCCTTGATGAGGAAGTACGATGATCTAGTTGACCCTTGACAGTCATGCTATGCTCCCTCCCTATGCTCATCATGCTCATGCTCATGCTCATACCCATCGTCAATCACGAGAAAGTCAAGAGGCCGGGCTAGGCTTGGCTGGGCTGAGTGGACAGCCTAGACTAACTACAAGGGTACCACGGGCCAACAGATCCGCAGTACGAGGCTCCTAGTCCTCAGACACAACGCGGTTCACTACGTTTGACAAGAATTTGTGAGAGTTGAGTTGGGTCGACATGTTGTTCAACAGAACTTGAATGTCTAGGTCTAGGTTTCAGTCGTGTTTCGCTTGGTCGATTTCCGTCCTTCCGTCAAGGTAGGACACGACTTCTTTCTGAGACGTTACAACGGGCTTGTCTTGTCTTGTTGATCTTGGTTCGGACATGTCTGAGACAACTTCTGTACTTGGCTCAGATCAGATCCTTAGTCCAGTTAGTAGTCCTCGGTCAATGACCTTCCGGTCTGTGCTGTAGGGTAGTGTTGTGCCCATCAAGAACCGTCCTCGAGATCAGTAACAGATACAAACTCTTTTCCCGTTTGTAACACGATATGTTCGTAGTAGCATTGTTTATTTCAGTCCGTTCCCCCACGCAATTTCCCATGTTTTGGTAGTTCATTACCCCCCCTTTCCTCGGCGACACACATTCCTTTGTGCAACTGATCTACTGATGAACCTCCAAACTCCTAAACGTGGGGAGATTTGCAAGCCGCCACGATACCAAAGAGACCCTGTCACAAATATTGTTGCATGCCGACGTCACCAGAAACCTTCTCCCTTATCCCACTTTTCTCCATCAAGAATTCAAGACCAATTGCTCATATTACTTCACAAGGGATACGATTGATTATCGTATGTTATCTCACGTTGTTTTCCGAGACGCGTCCATTGGTAGGGAGAATAGTGGTACTCAGTGACACTACTTGATTACCCTAGTTTCTTAGATCAGACCCTTGGACCCCGGATCAGAAATTATTGCTACTCCCTAAGACCGAACGGCGTGACCGTGATCAAGATCGAGAGATCTGGAGTCAAGAAAGGGTGCATACAGTACCCGGTGGTTGGTCAATTGCTACTGGACTCGACGGAATGGCCTCAATATGCTCGAGACCTTAGTAAACCACCAAGAGAAGGCTAATGCAATACGACAGTGAACCGACGGCAGGATGACCTCCCACAGCTTTGAGGAGGTTGCACTTTCGGACGAAAATGGTACAACAGAGGGCGGTAAAAGTGATCACCCCGTTCCTTGCATGCAGCTTCACTACTAACCTACTGTAACTTCAAGCCTCCGACATAGGCGGTATGCCCGTCCGTATATGTATGTACGGAGTGTGTATGGCTTCAAGCCGTCCACATGTCAGATATAAAGTCTACTCGACTATTTTCTTTTGCCTCGCGTAACCGAGAAATTGTCACTACGGACCCAAACCGGAGCCAATTGAGCTTAGACCATTGATAATTGTAAAATTCTAGAACCCTGACGTAGTGAATCCAATGTATTTTGCATACAACTCCCCTGCAAAAAACCGCCCTTGACCCCTCGGTGGGGTTCCCCTCCGAAGCTCCTCCGGTGTGGTGCTACCCTGTGGCCTTGGGCTGGGCTGAGCAGCATCCAGAACTTTTGAGTCAGAGCAGCAGAAAAAAAAAGTGTGTCTACTTGCTTGGGCTGATATCTCAACAACCTCTTCTTGTTCGCATCAACCCGAATATCTTCTTGTGGCGTTCGTCTTGAAAGTTTACTTTTGAGTCACCCATTCATCGCCTACTCCGTGGAGCTACACACTAAATAACTACCACTACCCGCTCAAAGGTAAATCTAAATCGGACCCCTCCATATCAAAATTTCTAGTTGCAACAAGAACAAGAACATCTCAGCTCACATATTCACAATGCCTTCAGCCGTCGATATGGTCACTATTGCCGCCGATGATACCAGAGGTTAGTCTTTTGCCATTGAATTTCTGCTTTGCTTAAAGCTGTGGTGGAATTGTGCGGAGGACTCATGATATAACGTGGCGATGCCTGTCATGAGCAAGCTTGTCAGCATCATTGGCTTGTGAGAGGACAGCCATTGCGCATCGTCGCAGTCCTCCCGCCCCCAAACTCTCACACCGGCGTATCAGGTCCGTTGACTAACATGGACCAGTCCTCGGACAAGATCCTCTGATCCCTCCCCAGCTTCTCACCTCCGAAATCCCTCTCCCCGAGAAGGCCACCAACACCGTTGTTAAGGGCCGTCAAGATGCTGCTGACATCGTCCTTGGCCAGAGCGACAGACTTCTCGTCGTCGTCGGTCCTTGCTCTATCCACGACCCTGCTACAGCCCAGGAATACGCTTCCCGACTCAAGGAGGTCTCCGACAGACTCTCCAACGATCTCTGCATTGTGATGCGCGCTTACCTCGAGAAGCCCCGAACAACCGTCGGCTGGAAGGGTCTCATCAACGATCCCGATATCGACAACTCCTTCAAGATTAACAAGGGTCTCCGTGTTTCTCGTCAGCTTTTCGTTGACCTCACCAGCAAGGGTCTCCCAATTGCCACTGAGATGCTTGACACCATCTCTCCTCAGTTCCTTGCCGACTGTATCTCTGTCGGCGCCATTGGTGCCCGTACCACCGAGTCTCAACTTCACCGTGAGCTCGCTTCTGGTCTTTCTTACCCCGTCGGCTTCAAGAACGGTACCGACGGCAGCCTTGGTGTTGCCATTGACGCTATTGGTGCCGCCGCTGCTCAGCACCACTTCATGGGTGTTACCAAGCAGGGTCTTGCTGCTATTACCCGAACCAAGGGCAACGAGCACTGCTTTGTTATCCTCCGTGGTGGAACCAAGGGCACCAACTTCGACAAGGAGAGCGTCCAGGCTGCTAAGAAGGTCCTCCAGGACAAGAAGCAGAAGGAGGCCATCATGATTGACTGCTCTCACGGTACGTTTGCTGACCCTTTGAAAGTTCTCAATACTAACCTGTACTAGGAAACTCTTCCAAGGACCACAGAAACCAGCCCAAGGTTGCCAAGGTCGTTGGTGACCAGCTCCGTGAAGGCGAGAAGGCCATCATTGGTGTCATGATTGAGTCCAACATCGGCGAGGGTAACCAGAAGGTCCCCGCTGAGGGTCCCGCCGGTCTCAAGCGCGGTGTCAGCATCACTGATGCTTGCATTGGCTGGGAGGACACCGTTACCGTTCTCGAGGATCTTGCTGACGCTATCCGCACTCGTCGCTCAGTCAACGGTTCTTAAACGGTTGTTGTGGCGTGAAGAGAAGCGGAATGTAAATGGATAAAATGTCGTATAAGATTTTGGGAGTTAATGACTAGACCTAGTAAGAAAAGGTCAGGAGGTAGAAAAAGTCGGCGTATATAGGTTGCATTGAAATTGTCACGATGCCTGGTCTGGTTTTAACGCATAACTCATGAATGATCCTAACCTGTGCTATGATAGGGGTCAACCCCATGTTAAAGTGATATCTCAACCAACGCCGAAAGCCCCTTCTACCCAATACCAAAAACCGACAAATCGCGCCTGGCTCAACCAAGACGAGCCCGATATTCGTCTTGTTCGTAAACTCATCGGAAGTTCCCTTGCATAGGAGCATAGTTGCTGTTCTGCCTTGGGAACATAGGCCCCTGGCGCAGCGCCATAACCTTCTTGAAAGCAGCCCAGCCCAGCAGCCCAAGAGTTCCTGCGATAAACGCCCAGACAATGATCTTGTCCTTGTTGCTATCGCGCTGGAAGCACATGGTCGTGACATCCTCCTCAGTCGCGTCTTTGCAGAAGTCGATGCCCTGCTTAAGACAGAAGGCCTTGGTACATTCAGAGCATGATTTAGACTTTGAGCGCGACTCAAGCTGGATTGTTGGGAGATCGACGGAGCGGCGGAGGGTTTCGTCTTTGGGACCGAGCGGGATGATGGTGCTGTTCTTAAAGCATGTGCATTTGCAGAAGGTGGGCGCAGCTGGAATATGTTAGCTATTGTAAAGTGTTGTTGTAGGTTCGCGCGTACATGCTGCGGCGAGCGAGATGAATGCTCCCAGTAGGAGAATAAGTAGCGATATTCGTGCCATCTCGGCTAATATGGAGCTGTCGTAGTTGCTTATCGGACATGGGAGGTCGCACGTCAATCACTTGAGGCTATCGATAGTTGACGATGGGGTGGGTCAGACCCCAGTATCCACCCTCAGCCTCGTACATTCCCATTGGCCAATACCACCACACTGGAAAAAGTTCCATATCGACTTGTACCTCCAACGAACGACCCCATCACGATTCTTTTCGACCTCAGGACCCCTCCAATTCACCACCTCACAATGCCTCGAATACCGAGAGTAGGCGCTTTCGCCTCGCTACCATCGGCCGTCGTCCCCGTTAACCGAGTCCCCTTCGTCGCCCGCGCCACTTTCTCAACCTCCACCCCCGTCAACGCTCTCGATAGCAAGACACAATGGATCCGAAAGCAGCTGTGGAAAGGCGAGGCTCCCGGTGCTGAGGATCCTTACACCCAGCGTCCGGAGCCGGAGCCCACGAGCTTGCCTAATGAGGCTCTGGAGTCACAAGGCGACCGCAGACCTGGCGCTGTTCGCAATACCCGCCTGGTGCTGCCCCCCACCCATTCCGAGGCCATGACTGAGAAGGAGGTCGAGTCTGTCGCTACTGAATATATCCCTGCGACTACAATTGAGGATCTGGAAGAGATTGAGCCTCTCAAGACATGGTGGGAGCAGCCCGGACATTGGGGCGAGGAGAGCGAGTTCCAGGGTTTCGGCAATTCAGTAAAGGTGCAGGATCAGGCAGTGCTGGAGGTTTACCTGCGTCAAGCTCTGGTCGAGTCGCTTTCATACCAGCAGCGAGGTCTTCTTGAGGAATATGCGGCCAAGAAGTGGCCCGTTGGCAAAAGGTCCCACCTGGACCGAACACTAGCCGTCAGTATTCGATTCGAGAATAATGGCCAGCCTATGTTGAACACTCACTTCCGAGTTGTTACTGAAGAGCTCAAGGCTAGACCTGAGGAGGAGAGGGTTGAGATTTCACCTGAGGAGGCCAAGGAAATGCTTAATGCTTTGGACCCCTCATGGAAGAAGGCCTCTCTGGGCAGCGACCACCTCAAGTTCGCTGTAAGTGCACCGTATCTCACCGAATTGAACCTAAACTAACAAATTACAGATCCGCAAGCGTCTTTACCAACTCACCGGCCACTTTATCCCCGACGTGAAGCTCGCCGCAGCCAACACCCCTAAGGAACTCATCACCGTCGCCCTAACCCTCAACAAGCGTGGCAAGAAGCTCGCCGAGGTTCTCGAGGAGCAAAAGGGTTTCTCCAAGCTCCAAAACGTCACAGTGCACAGCAGGAGAGTCACACCCATCGACCGCGAGGTCTCAGTTGGTCGATGGAAGGTCATTGAGGAGGAGTTGCGGAAGCGTGATCTGCCTGTTACCGGAACAGGGGGATACGGTAAGAATAAGGAGCGGGATTGGTTGACTGGTAAGGCTTAAGGGAAGTAAAATTATGAGGTGTATGAACAGAACAGAGGTGTATGACCGTGTATATCTATCTGTACATGTATAATAGACGAACAAACAAATCTTGAATCATTTTGCGCTTGCCCTCCAAGGTGGATAAAAACGCCCATTACTTTTGAAGAAAAGACAGCGTAAGAGCTGGCCCAAAGCAGCATAAAGTGACTTGATTATTTCGTCCCTGGTCTTGGAAGAGAGTCTGCTACACGGAGGACTGAGCATTCCATGTCTCACTCGAGCACCTGGGGAACTATGTTACTGTTTAGTCGCTTAATATTGAATAGATGGTAAAGTAGGGTTTTCCCCTTAATGGTACATACAAGATGGTCCCCCGACGCCGTCTAATGCACTTCCAATCTACACATATGATACACTCCTTTTAGTTGCCCACTACGTACAGCCCGCTTTGTATGCCTCGTGTTGCCAGCCTTTTGTCTTTCCAATTATATTTTATACACTTCACCAGAACTTCCACCATGACTTGCCAGAAGCCGCAGGCTGTGTGCCTAGCTGGTCTAGAGGGCCTCCTCTTTGTTGGTTCTCCCGCTCCGCTTGGATCACTTGGTCCAACTTCTCCTTGCCGTCAGCGGCCAGCTTCGTCAACTGTGTCTGTGCCTCTGCCAATTCCTGTGTTGTTTCCTCCTTAACCTCCTCCTTCTTCGCTCCACCTCCTAACACTCCAGAGAAAATACCTAACACGCCCTTTCCACTTGATGTCTTTGTAGCGCTCTCTTCGGTCTTGCCCTGGAATGTAGGCTTGATGTTCTCCTCGAAATGTGTGCGGTGCTCGGGAGCGGCGAGCAGGGGTGGTAGCTTCTCGCCTCGTGCTTCAGCTGCTTGGTTGGCCTCCTCGACGAGAAGAATCTGATCCTCGGTAGCTTCGCCCTTGATATAAGCAAGACGGGCCATGGCGAGCTCGTCGGCTTCGAGTCGCTTCTGGGCTTCGACCCATTCGGCGCGGCGGGCTCGGTTATATTGTACCATGTCCCAAACGGAGTATACTGAGACAACACCGGCGACAACTATTGATCCCTCATCAGCACACTGTCCTGCAATGTCTATTCCGTCATACTGGCGTACCTGTGAATGTCACAATGCCTCCCACAGTAAATCGATGCGCAACATCGAAGAATCTCCTTCCCGCATCAATGATTCTATCCGCCTTGCTAACCTGAGCATTCTGAGCAGCCAAGTGAGCCTGGCGAAGTCTCCTCACGCGCTGCTCGGGTGTCTCGCCTGGGATGCGCGCTGTTCTTTGGGCGGTTTTGGAGGTTGCGTGGGGGACTGTGGACGTAAAGCGGGTGGCGTCCTTGACGGTCCTGGGACCAATTTTAGAAGCCATTGCTGCTGTTATAATCTCGAGAAAGCAAACAATTGATCTCTATGGGCGGCTGTAGGAAACCGAATTTTGCTGTCGATCGTGGGGTCTCGTCGTCGTCGACTCGGGATGGAGTGGGAAGTGGTGTCATGAGATTTTTCGGGTCGTTAAACTGGCGTGCAGAGAGGAATTGTGGGTATTTGATTGGTGCGGCGTAGGTTCGGGTTAGAGGAGGTGGGCTGTAGACAACATGGAAAGGTTCACTGAGATCGAAATGATGATGATATTGACGATGAATTATTTGATATTTTATGCATACCCTTCAAGTTGGTATCATTTGGCTGGTGAGCAGTCGGCGCCTCGTAGGGACCTTACGTGAAGTCTGGTACTCTCTAGCATCTACGGAAGCGCTCGACAAGCAGACAAGCGACGCACTCTACAAGCCGCTGCCCTTCATGTGAAACCTTTACGCATCGCGAGAAAAGCTTAAGATGGAGGATTGATTGGGTCGTGCGGAGGCGATAGGCGAAGGGTCAAGCTGATTTGCACGCACGAACCTCCAGGTGGGCATCATGACCTTCGCTTCCACCTACGATAAACATCATCCACAATGCATATACGATGCTGCGACGAAGAGCGCGACACACGAACAGATGTTTAGATACTTGATCGCATTCAGCATACAGAGCAGCATTTTGACAGCACTTCATTCATCGCTCACATCACGGTTACACTAGAAGCTCTTCTTCATGAGACGGCATCAAGCCACCAACATAATGAAAAGTAACGGGAGAAATCAAAAATTACGCCCCCCATGGCCCCGAAGAGCAATGGAGTATGGAAACGACTCCGCGATGTGCAATGCAGGCCTTCCATACTGAGGAAACCAATTCTTGATCTGGCTTCCTCGGAACAAGGTAAGTATGAAGAGAAAAGGAAATCGAAATCAAAAGCGGGCGAGGAAGAGCGGGCTTTATAGATTTCCGGAGCCCGCCTTGGTGCCTTGAACCTGAGGCGCGCAGGGGCTCGGAAATTGCTGCCTGCGGAAGGACCACTTGCACGGGCGGTTGCCTGGAATTGTGCACCTGCGAAAGTGCAAGTGTCAAAGTATCACCGAAACGTTCTTTCCATAAAAATGTGTTTCCTCTGCAGTGATTGTCTTCAAGGGAAACAAGCTTTTGAGGTTTGTGTTAGAGGAGACTTTTGCTAGCGTCACGACCACTGCCAACTGTGGTTGGAGAAGGACTTGGTGGTGCGACAAAGCATGTTATCTATTTATTGTAATAACCTATACCTGTGGTGTGAATGATTGGAATTTGGCTGAAAAGGCTGTTTATGACGAAGCATCACTGACTGAAGTATGCTGTTAATATTTGACATCTATTGGACTACCTCCATTCACACATTGCCTGCTTTGGCTCAGTGCTCGCATCACGATGTGTTCCGAGTCTCCGTACCTACCTAAGTACTTCAAGCTAACAAGACCAGAGCCACCAGACTCTTTCACTTCATATGTATTTGTTCTCGGGAGTGAAAACTTTGGCCCAAGAATGGATTTGCTTCATTACATTCCAGTCCTAAAATGGTATTGCGGAAGAGTGGAAAAAACTATATTCTGTATGTACCGAGAGAACGGAGTTTGATGGTGAGTTTCTTCGTATCACTTACACGTTTGACAACCGTCATCTTGTATTTTCAGCCAGGTTTTACTTCAGTGATTTGTGGTGCAAAGACTTCAAATCGACTCATTTCACTACTGCGCACATTCATTCTCAGAAGGTTTCGCCTCGACTGTGTTGGTTATTTCGCTATGCACTCAATCAGCGATGAAAACAACCAGTGGCTTAAGTTTGTTCGGAGTATGCCAGTCACAGTGCGTGCCATATAAAGACAACTAAGCTCTGTAAGCGTTTGATGAGTTGGAAGAGAAAAGAACAATGATTCTTGGCTATTTCTTCCCATAATGGGAAAATATCATGGCAATTTCTTGATGACAACTTGGTAATTAGACAAGACATGCCTGCGCGAAGGTCAATTACTAGTAAGACGAGATCCATATTGCTTGATGTACAACTTCAAAATAATGAACTTTCAAGTGTCAAACTCAATACAAATTAAATAATTACGCTTCTTGTATCCATAGATCTTTCAGAAAGGTGATTCCATTGATCCGCATTTAGAGATTCAATCCAATACGAATATACCCAAGACATACATCCAACCAACGCTCTTTAACAACAACTCGAGTTCCGTACCTTAGTACCTGGCGCCATCTCCTTCGATGACGTCTCCACACTTTTAGACCCTGCAGGTCCGACACGGCTTCCGCTCCAACATTTTCCCGCTCATGAAATTTGAAATTTTGAGAAGGTGCAACCAGCAAAAAAAGCCCACAGCACGTGACCCGCTGTTGCCGCTAAGCTCGCTAGACCCCACCAGATTTTTGCAGCGTAGGGCACGAAAACCCTTCTATGGAATTTGACAAGCCTCGACTCTTCGAAATTTCCACGCCTCACGACCCGACAACGACAATCGGAGCACGGTAAGCCGACAAAATGGTATGGATATATGCGCCCATTGCGATGCGATGAGATGATTATCGCCATCGTGTTTGCCAGCATTCGCTGACTCGAATTTCTACAGACGATCCGATACAACCAGAAGCTCGTCAGCAACCGTTAGTCACCACCAAACCCACGATGAACGACGTGATAGAAGAGAACACGAGGGACTGACTCCTCGAATAGATTTCCGCAAGGATTGGCAACGCCGGGTTCGAACCCACTTCGACCAGGTATGGCGACACTCCCGACGAGAAGAACGATGATGATTCGATTTTCTGGAAACTCTTGAAAGGCACACAAATATTGACTATTGGAATAGCCCGGTAAGAAGAGCAGAAGACGCACAGCTCGTCAGGCCAAGGCCGCTGCCCTTGCTCCCCGACCTGTCGACAAGCTCCGACCCGTTGTCCGATGCCCTACCATCAAGTACAACCGTCGTGTCCGCTCCGGCCGTGGTTTCACCCTGGCTGAGCTCAAGGTATGAAAAATATCTGAGTCGAATCAAAACGACTCGAGAATTATTCGAAATCGACCAGATCTGACTGTCTTTGTAGGAGGCCGGTATCCCCAAGGCTTTCGCTCCCACCATCGGCATTGCCGTCGACTTCCGCCGCCAGAACCTCAGCGAGGAGTCCCTTGCCGCCAACGTCGCCCGTCTTAAGGCTTACCAGGAGAAGCTGATCCTCCTTCCCCGCCGATCTAACGCCCCCAAGAAGGGTGACACCAAGACCGACGTCTCCAAGATCGAGAAGGTTTCTCAGATCTCCGCTGCCCTCCCTATCGCCCCCACCGACATCGCTTTCAAGGAGATCTCCAAGAGCGACATGCCCAAGAACATCGAGGCCGGTGCTTACCGAACTCTCCGTGTCACTCGTGCCAACGCCCGTTACGAGGGTGCCCGCCAGAAGCGCATTCGCGATGCCGCCGAGGCCGAGACGGCCAAGAAATAAACTTGCAAAAAGGGAACTGGTGTTTGAGGGTTTTGCTCTTTATGTCACTGAGGCATGGGCAACGTCGGTTCGAGGCTCTGATGAAAGGCCTGGCCTGGGTTGGAGGAAGGATACTCTAGGTCCAGCTCAAGAAATTTACTGCATGATCACCGGCTTTGTTCTGTCATACCACTCGGTCAATGGATGCATTAAGTGCATATGGTGTCTCTGCTTGTTAAAAGTTACTTGTTATGATCTCAATTCGGTTCATGCTCGCTGTGATGTGATGTCTATTGCCATTTTGTGCGTATCCTATCTATGCTTAAATCTACTCATCCGCCTTCTTCCCTAGCAATTCGGTTCCCTGTCTAATCAAAGTTTGCAAATGAGTCAACCGGGCTGATTCAAGAGTTTCCCCATTCTTGACAATCTCGGTACACAGGACCAGACAATTCTCTCTATCCACCTTGGCCATGTTGGCCTGCTGCTTGGGGTCCACCTGTTGAGGTTCCAGGGCAAGTTCCTCAGGGATAGCTGGAGGAACCTCAGGCTCGCCAGCCTCGATTTGAGGTGTTTGGTCGTCTGATTTGGTTTTACCAGTGACTGCAAAGTTCAAGGCATCCATGGCTCCAGCCACATCGAGTACCTTGGCAACAACCTGTGCGCCATCCTTGGATCGCGATAGAAGAGCAAAGACGAACCATGCCTCAGACTTGAGGATGGGCCACTTCTCCTGGGTGATCAGGAAAGAGAGTATATGAGAAAGATCATGCTCAGCGTAGAACAGGTCCCTCGACTGTGTCTCGGAGTTCTCAGAATTATATCCTGAGAGGACCTCATCAACAGGTGCAGTGTGGAGCACACGGCACACAGTAGCAACACTACGTGCGGCCTCGAGTCTAGTCGGCTCCGTGTCGGAACGCTCAAATAAGGAGATAATGTCGTGCACAGTCGTGTGCTTCTTCGAAGATCCCTCAATCTCTACAGTCCTGGGCGTTGTGATTCGACGGACATTGTCGGGGGAGTTGACAAGGAGCAGGCGGACTAGTGACACAGCCGAGAACTGGACCTGAGGAAGAGTATCGATGTTCAATATGCGTGGTACACTCTCAGGCTCTAGCAGGCCTCCAAGCACTGGCTTGTTCTGTGCTGGAATTGCCAGGTTCTTGAGGAATGAGAGTGTCGAATGAAGTAGCTGGGCGTCAGTAATCTCCTTATCAGAGAGGATAGCCATGAGAGGAACATGAACCTGATGCTTCTGCACGAAAGCGGTAGAAGCCTGGTCCGAACGTGAGAGGTTGCCAAGAGCTAGACAAGCAGCTGACTGAAGAATGACATGAGGTTCCTTCAACCATTTCATCAGAGACTGGGGCACAGAATCCTCGAGGGCGTAGAGAGCAGGGAAATAGTCGCTGCCAGTGAGATCAGCCAGCGTCGTAAGTAGCGAAGTACAAAGCTGTCCAAGCTCCTTAGCAGTGTCCTCATCATCAAGCTCTGCATTGAATTGCGTGTGTGCGATGTAGAATGCCTTGACAAAGACGTCCAACTGCTTTGACTTCAGGAGTCGCTCCTGGAAAGACTCATTGGCGAGGTAGCTGGCTCCAGTGGACACAAGGGCCATGAAGTCCTCGATGTCGGAGCTGTGGTCGGGGCTGGTAGCCAGCTTGAGGAGAGTAGAGACCGTATCGGGGTCTGCAAGATCTGCCTCGCCATCTTGGGTAATGAGAAGAGCTAGGATTTTGCAGAAGTAGGTGACTAGAGGGCTGTAGTCGGACAGGTTGGGTGATTGCAGAAGAGCAATGAGATGACTACTTAGTCTAGACTGTGATGCAAGACGTTGAGCGGGTTCTAAGGATGTCAGTTCTGAACTTCATCCAGCCAAGAGATTACTTACCATACTCCACAAGAACATTGTAGAGAACGGGAATCAAGTATGGGACAAGGCTCTTATCCTGAAGATGGTTGATGAAAGGAATGATGTATTTCCCCTCGACAACACGAGCCCGGTTTGCATCTGTGTCTGCACAGGAGTTTCCGGTTACACGCAAAGCCTGGACTTTGACGCCGTGACTTTGTGGTTCCTCAGATGCTAGAATATCAAGAAAGAACTCGAGGAGGCCAGAATCACCATAGGGTAATCTCCAAGCAACTATAAATAAGTCAGCAATGTTCAGAGTAATTGTGAGATTAACTGACCATCTCGGCTTCCATCACCCAATGCCTTGGCTGTAGCCTCTAATGTCGAAGCATCTTGCGACTTAAGAGCCTCAAGAACTGGGGACAGTAGTTTTGTTCTTCTTGTGACAACATCCTGAGCTTCGTTGGTTGCGTCATAAGCGTCTGGTGAAACTCCACTGCCTTCACGCTGTAGCAAGACACCTACGTCTTGGGGAGTTGATGCCATTTTATGTACCTTTGGTGATTGAAAGGGGAATAAGTTGGATTATTCTGATTGTTTGTGAGTTACCCTACCCTGTAAGACTACTGAGTAGGACAGGAGTTGCTTACAAAATGAAGATCCCAGGTCGAATGTTTGTATAAAAAAGACTTATTCACTGTATGGAAATATTGCTAAGTACTATAGCACTTGAAGAAAATCTCAAACTGTTTTCTCACTTGTTTCTATTATAATGTTCAATATCTTCATTGCGGTCAGCTATCCATTCTGCAAGCTCCATCGCGGGGCACTTCTCTCGGTGAAGCTCGGTGAATCGCGGTGAAGTCCCCCACCTCGACATGACCGGCTAATCACCGGAAGGTCTTTGGCTGCCGGTGGTTCGGCGGGTGCAAAATTCCGACTTCGGAATGATCCGCAAACCCAACTTTGCACCCGGGGAAAAAGTCTTGAGAGCGCCATCACGATCCGATCTTCCTCCTCGTTGCGAACGAGGGCCGCTACGCTATTTCAACGTCGCTTCCTAGGGCGATATCTCCACCTTTCTCCTTCCGACATTCGAATTCCCCCATAATCACTTCACAATGGTATGCGCTTACACCAGGTCCCGTCATGACTTTTATATCTCGATTCGCCGCCTTCGATAAATTGGCCTGCTAACACTTTTGGTTCACAGGCGCACAAGTTCGTCGTCACAGCCTTCCTGACAGGCTCCCGAATTCTCGGTCGATCCTTCGTCGCCGCTTACAAGCAGGCCCAAGCTGCTTCCGCTTACCAGCGCGCCCAGGCCAAGGCTGGCAACACCTCGGGCGGAGCCTCTCTCTCCTCAGGCATGACCCTCGACGAGGCATGCAAGATCCTCAACGTCAAGCCCCCAGCTGGTGGACAAGCCAACGTCGAGGAGGTGTTGTCCCGCTACAAGCGACTGTTCGACGCCAACGATCCCCAAAAGGGCGGCAGTTTCTACCTCCAGAGCAAGATTGTGAGAGCAAAGGAACGATTCGAGCGAGAAATTGGTCCTATAAGGGAGAAAATGGAGCAAGAGGCCGAGATCAAAGAGGGATTCAAGCCCAAGGTCTACAAGGACTAGTCATCTTCCCTTGGATATTAAGCGGAGGAGGAATATTGTCCGGCGGAAAACAAAAAGCGGCATACCGCACTTGTACGATTTGGCCTTTGGACTACGACACAGGGCTTCGTGATGGGAGTTTTGAGGGGTTTTCGGAGAGGGAGGGAGTTTCTCCATGTATACATGTACATCTTCACTCGACTGCGGCATGGCACGGCGTTTATTGGGTTATCGGTGGCGTGATGAGCCGCTCGAGGTTGGATCTTAGACGAAGAAAAAAGACGACCTATGCTATCTTATGTTTAATACAACTGTACGATATTGAACGGAGTATTTGGGACTATCGATTTGTTACAAGTGTGAGAGTGGCGGCTTGGTGGGACTTTACACAAAATGCGGAGATCAACAGCACATTTGGCATTATTCACAATACTCGGCATATAGCTCAGACGTATCTGAGATGAGTTGACGGTCAGGAAAGAGGTATGTTTGATGGACTCTATTAAGGACTTCGCCGGTGGCGATAAGCCATGAAAAACACTGAACCAAATAGCCAATATGGATATACCTACTCCAAACTCCAGCTCAGGAAAACGGCCAAGATCAAATCCAATTACCACCAAGCGGGCGCGAACTATGCGGCCTCACCGCCGGCCCATTCTGACTGTATAGACTCTCAGTATAAGGAGAAGGGGGCGCAGGGCTATTGATTAGAGCCGGATATGTCCCTGCTGGCTGGCCGATCTCACTCATGTCCTCATTGTTTCGAGAGGCTCGACCAGGTACTCTCATCCAGGCCCGGATCGCTTCTCCCCATGCACTACGTCGGTCCCCGCGAAGAGTCGGACTGTCGGTGTTGAAGTACGACACGCTCTGACGTCCAGGTGATATAGCGTCTCGCTGGACAGGAGCCCAAGGGTCTTGAGGTACAGGAGTCGCATGGTCCCTATCCACGGCATTTGTAATGTCCTGTTGCTCAGGGATCGTTTGGTTGCGATACACAGCTGTCCTGGGGTTATGATATACGGGAATTGCAGGCCGTTGAGGTCTCGGAGGGGAGACCTGTACATTCCTGAAAGGATGGATGATTTCTGGCTGAGGCGCGGTATCTTTGTCACCCTTCTTTCTATAGCGTCGGCAGGCGTAGAACACGATGAAGTAGGCCAGAATCAGGAACGCGAGACCTCCTACAATGGCACCTACTGTGGCGCCTATCCAAGAATGAGACTTCTCAGGTGTCGCTGTCGCAGTTGCCTTTGGAGGGCCAGAAACTGTTGCAGTTGCAGCAGTTGTAGTTGGCTCTGAGATTGTCTTCGACTGACTCGGCTCTGTTGCGGAACTGTGTTCATCAGGGTCTGGTAGAGTTGACCATTGCGGCGACGCTGCTGTCCTGGTGATGAAGACTTTCGGGACACCCACAGATGTCTGAGTCGGTGGAACAATGGATGGGAAAATGACGGTGGGGATGTTGGTAGTTGTAGTCGTGGGTTCGAGAAAGCGAGTGGCCCATCCAGGAATGTCAGAGAAAGCTGGCTTGGGCTCTGGGATTTCAGGTCTTGCCCTTCTTGAAGGAGTATTGATAGGTTCGGGATCTGGGATATCGGCTACTCTTGTGTCGTCTTCTGGGATCTCGGCTGTTATTGAGTCGTCTTCTGGAAAATATGGAATATACCATTCTCTAAGGACGAGACATATTAGTAAAGGACTTATGATGAGTATCTCAATCGGGGTGACTTACGGCGGCGTATCACAACCACCTTTAGAAACATATCCAAACCCATCTGTACAAATCGCTACAGCAGTATAGGGTGCTGCCAGCACTGCGCTGGTCAGTAGGAGACTATTTCTTAACATGCTTTCCAACTGTTATCTTTAAACAGGATCAAGATGTGAGGATAGCTTGGATAAAAGCTGAGATGTTTGGGAGGAAAATGAAGGTGAAGTTTGCGACCAGACCTCTCAATCTGGGGGAAGAACCATTTTATTATTTGTCTCAGAGCTTATTCTTCCAAACAACCTTTTCTGAAGAAATGTGCTATTTATGAAGGTTTGGTGAATGCATGCTCGTTGAGTTTTGCGTCAGTTGTTTGCTGTATCGTGAGAGTGTTTGTCACGTCACACGACTACGCATGGGGACATGATATTCTGCAACAAGTCATCAAGGCGACCTTGCAGCTCTTATTCATATGGCGTCTCAGAAAAGATGTGTATTCGTCTTTCACGGACGGACGATCATGGTTGAGACAAGGGATGTCCGTGCGATGAAGCGTGTGAGCTTTCGCTATAACTACCTAAACTGGGGATCTTTTTCACTGTCATGAGACAGATTGTAAGGCGAAAGCTCTTTAAGTCTAAGGGTCATGTTTCTATGTGCTCTAAATAAAATATTTTCCTATGTCTGATCTCGCGATATCTCGTGGGAATATGTCAAAGGTTAACACCACCAAGCCAAACCCAATCTGTAGGGCTACCACAGGTGACTATAATCACTTAATTCCAACTGTCGTCACGCGACTTTCCCTTGCCCTTAGGATCACTGTATTGAGGCTCGGAATACTGTGATCCAGAGGGTTCACCTCCAGTGCCTCCGACTCCCATCTCATAATCTTCATTCTCTCCCTTCCAATAGTCGCTGTAGTGCGGTGGTGGACTCATAACACGAGTGAGAGGTCTCCTCACTGTCTCTGTTTTTATCTCCCTGAGTTCTATGGGCTCAGCTGCTGGTAGTGGAGTTGGCACAGAGTCGTCTGAATGTGACCATCGAGATCTGCCGTCGTTATTGACTCTTATGTTAATATTGTTCCGGCTATCCGACGGAGGAGAGCGTCGTCGTCGCCACAGGACAAAAAGTATTGGGATACATAGCATGGCTAGTAGACATATTGTACCGATCACCACGCCAACCAACTCCACGGTGCTTAGAAGGGACTTCGAGGATGGCGCAGCGGTCGAAGTTGGCAAGTTCGACGGGATTATATTAGTTGCCCCTGGTAACAATGGGTCATGACTGCTGATCAAGACTGTAGGAATAGTGGGCGTATGTTCCATGGTTACGGTTGAAGTATGTTCAAGAGTGACCGTATGGGGTATCTCGGTCACAGAATCCGACGTTGAAGACTCACTTGGAGACGACGTCTCGCTTGGGAATACCGTAGTAGCGAAGGTACTCTCTATCGTAGTAACTCCGATAACAGAATAGCTAGAGGTTTCCGATGAGACGTAGGTATGAGTCTCCAGGTTGCCCGAGCGGGATTCCGTTTCTTGCTGCTTTAGCATTCCGTACGTATCCTCGAACTTAGCCGGGATCGGATTCTGCGTTGCAGTGGTTGGAAACTGATGGCTTCCTTCGTTACTAACGCAAAGGTAAGAAGATGTAAGAGTAAGAGTGTTAGCTCACCTACATGTACTCAACTACCGGAAAACGTAGGGGCATCATATGTTCTCGTGTAGTGTTTAGTAGCGAACCGAGCTTGGTATCTATATCTAAATATCTTGGTCTAAGGGAGGAGCCATATGGACTTTAAGTACTTTTCAACTATACTAAGATGATTCAAGGGGCCTTGCAAAGATACGTGCATAGGTCCGCCTTACTGTTCTATGGGCTGCTATTAGGCTATGCCAGAGGCATATATAACGGTGAACAGGATGCCAAAAAGACGACCGACTCAGTGTTATCGGTTCTTGTAGGCGAATATGAGATCGATTATCTACTGTGAACAGAAGTGGCTACTTCTGTTGAAAGAAGTGCTTTCCGTCGCGTAGTGATTCGGCTAGGTTCATCTCAACGCAAACACTCGTCTATTAATCAATGACCAGCAATCGCTCTATTCAACGATGAGCAGTTTTGTATGTCCAATACTCAGTGCTAAGTATCGCAGTTGGATTTTCTCGGTGGTTATAAATTCCCAACTTTGGTCCTTGTGTTCTTGTACGAGAAACACAAGCCCCTTGAACCGAACAACACCTCATATCTAATACATACAACCTCCAGCAACTAGACTCCTCCGAGGCGACTTCAACAAAGTTTCTATCTCTACTTTTGACGATGGAGAATCAACAAGATCCCCCAGATGGCGCCTCGTCAACAAAATTGTCCCAACACAGGAACAAGCCCCGTTCATACCTCGACCTCTCTGGCAAATTGTACGAAACCATTCCTCCAGGCATGGAACCGTTCCAAACCTTACCTGCATATACATCTCGCTATACGTCTGAGTCTGGCGATGTACAAGTCGTTGTGGGGGATGAAATGACATTTATCGTGAAAGCCCGCACAGCCACTACTGATGGCACAGGAGGCTGGCCCTGGTCGACTATCAAGAACATATTCACAATCCCTATACCACAGGAGAGCACTACTACGACCGAGCCGGATGATACCACTATTACCAGCGAATCTTCAAAAAGTTCAGTTATCATGCCTCCAATAAGCCTCCTACCACATAGCCCTTGGTGGACACAGATTGATGGTACCGCCCAGCCAAGCGAAAGCACTGCGTCGAGCTCGAGTATCAGATCGGGTCAAAGTACAACTTTGAGCCAAATCGCCGAGAGCCCTAACGCTACAACGATCAGCACTTCAAGTCACAATGGCCCCTCCAGTAGCAGTTCGGATACGACAAGCAGTATCTGGTCTGATACAAGCTCGGCGGAGTGGTCATGGCCAACCGAGTCAAGTAGCCTAGAGCCATCTACGTCCGATGCCGAGTGGGCAGGTGTAATAGTTGGTGGCGTTTTTGCATTCATGATCATCATTCTGATCTTGATAGCTTTTGTTGTTCGTAGCAGGAGAAATGCACCTTCTAGAGACAACCAGAATAACATCAACATCAGGCTTGACAATGGGCCTTTCGACCACCATCATGGGCCATATAATCGCCCGCTTGCAGAGACCAACCCGGGTTGTGTGCCCGAGGGGTGGGATGATATAAGACAATGATTGTGCGATACTGGCGATTTTATACATGTGGATATACAGGGCCTTATTTTTTGTAGTTACGTAGTTTGTATTTAGTATCAGCGTTTAATATTACTTAGAAGATGCAGTTCATTTGACCTACGTCTTCCTCCTAACCAGTCCCTTCCAGTAATCAAAACTATTCTCATCACTCTGCAAAGACCAAGTCTTCCCAATCGCCCTTCCACTAGCATCTATCTCCTCAACCTTCAACATTCCCCAATCTTTTGTAATTCCCAACACACGCGCCCTCACACCACCCTCCGCCTCGAGACTAACCTCCTGCCTCGTATGCAGCCAGTGACGGTAGTATCGCGCTTCAAGATCGTTCGAGAAACCTTCTCGAATGAACTGGGCATAGATAGCTTCTATTCGCGTGAGGACACGGGCTAGAAGGGCTTCGACGTGGAGATCTGGTGCACCAGGGGGTACGAGATCGGAGATGGACATTGTGGGACGAGAGTTGAGGGTGTTTACACCGACGCCGAGGATGATTTGGTAGTTTCCGTCAAAGTAGAGGCACTGGGAGAGAATGCCACCGACTTTAGTGTAGTGGGGTTTCTCTTTCGATTTGGTAGGATCAAGAGCATCTGGAAATGTCAGCTTCGATTCTTCTGCAGCTATCAATGTGACTTACATATATCATTGGGCCACTTTAGCTTGATGGGAATGTTCTCGTAACCGCGATCGTAAGACTGGACAGCTTCAACAACGGCAATGGCTGTGATGTACTGAATGAACACCACAGGGCGGGACACGGCGAGATGAGCGGGGTGGTTAATGACGGTTGAGAAGATGAGCATGCCCGGAGGAGCAATCCAAACGTTGGAACCACGACCTCGACCGGCGACTTGAGTTGTGGCCGAAACGGTGAAACCACTGGGGAGTTTGGGCATGAGTTTTGGGTTCCTATTCTTCGTTAGATTTCATTTCCCAGTAGTTCAAGGGTTGTCATACTTCTCAAGCATAGTGTTTGTGCTCGTCACGACTTCGCCATACATGAGCACATCGCCCCAGTTCCTCGCAGTCGGCTCAATCTGTCGATAGCGCTTCAAACTTGAGAAGAAAAGACCATGGTTGAAATGCGGCGTGAGCTTAGGATGAGGCAGTCCTTTCTCATGAGGAACAATCTTCTTGGTGATCTTGCTATAGTCAATACTGCCATTCTCAGAAATGCCGGACTCATTTGTATCAGGTAGCGATCGCTGGAGACCTTCAAGACTCCAGATCGTATCTTCATTCTGAATGTGGAAGCTGTCCGTCTCTGCGCGAATCCACTCCTCGCCATCTTCTTTGTTGATGATGTCGCTCCAGTCGGTTAGTAATTCCGATACACCTGTGTCGGAGATGGAGGAGAGATGAAGCCTGGATAGGGATGGTACTCCTGCTTCGTGGGGGCTAACTTCGAGACCAAGTTTTGTGAGACAGCCTTTGAGAAAGTCGGCTCGGTCTTTGTCGGCGGCTGCGAGTTGGCTGACGAGTTCGTCGTAGCCGGGGAGGCTTGGTTGGGGGTTCAAGTTGGCTGCAGCGAACCTAAACAATGTTAGCGAACCCGTGAATGGTCTGCATAGAGTGTAGTCCGTACTCAGGATGAGGCCCAGTAAGCAAAGCCTTTCCATCACCAACAGTGCAGAGAACAACCGCTGCTTTTCCATCCCCACCATCAACATCAATCTCCTCATCATAGGTAGCCAGAACCTCGACCTTCCTGTCCTTGACCGAGGCAGCATCCACAAAAACACCGCCTCCGTTATAGTAAGATGTAATCTCAGAAGTAACCTCTTGCTCAAAAGCGTCCTTCGCCACAGTCAATCGCACAGCTCTGGCCCCCTTCTCGCTCTTGTACTCAAAGCCCTTGAACGCACCACCTCGACATGTCCCGGGAAAGAAACCCAGCTCTCTTCGTCCAACGACTTCCATGGGCTTGTTCCCAACTTCGAATTCACATCTTTGAGTTCCATAGTAGCCGCCAGCGCAGAAACCCAGGTATGAACCGCCTCGGCGGACATAGTCGCTAATGCGACGGTTCCCCTCACCATTCAAAGCCTGGCAGTATCCAAGATCCCCGCCACCTGGGAAGACGAGTAGGGCACATGTTGCCTGCCAAGGTTCTTTGAGGACGATGTTCTCGGTGATCGGGATGACAGCATAGTTTGGTCCGAGAAGATGACGAAGAGACCAGATACAATGCTTTACTGACTCAACGGTTGTACCAAGGCCTTAATGAGTCAGTGAGGGGTATTCCATGTAAAGAATGTGAAGAAATCCGACCTGTATAAACAAGCACATTCAGCCTAGCTGGTGCCATGGTGAAGTTTTGAGTGACTTCCTGGGTATTTTGTTGTACAGTGAGATGAATGTTGTCACTTGACTTTTGCTAAGATCTCGCCTTAACCAAATCTCCGCCCCTCGAACCACCTTTTAACCTCTTTTCAACAACACAAGACAATCCGACTCAAATACCACGTTCTTTTGTGAACCGATCAAAAAATGACCAAAGACGAGAACAATGCGCAACGGAGCGCACAAGCCGAAGAAGATGATGAGCCAGATGAGTGGTGAGTTTAAGTTACTCTTTTCCCGAAAGCCGAGGCCTTTCTAACCGCCGATGTAGGGACAAGCGGATTTTTAGCACCGGATGCGCAGGTGAGTTGGATCAACACAAAAAAGACAAGAGGCGAAGAGAAGATGGATGAAGTTTATGAGAAGTCTTTGACTCAAGACCGTGACTATCCGACTTTGTTGTGTCTCTGTTTTGTTGGGGAATTGCTAACGCTCATCAACTTAGATGAGAATGCCAAAATGACGGATTGCTATTTTGAGAAGAAAGATTGGCGCGCATGCACTGCAGAAGTAAGTTGATTAAATATTCTACCATTTAATTGCATTCTATCTATACCGATTCCTTCTATTGGTGTTCACATTGTCATGGACTTTACTGACATTATCGTAGATGGAGGCATTCAAACAGTGCTGGAAATCTCACAACAACGATGAGCGCACAGCGACCAAAGACAACTGAGAAACTAAATGGAATGTAACTATAGATGGGAACATGTATCAATACTGTATAAAAGTGTACAACAAGGACATTAGACTATCCTACATCTCAAATCGCTAATAATGAAGGCATCATGACTCTTCAATACTGTCTCCACACTGTCTTTGTCCCCACGGACAATCTATACACCCGTCATATCTCAAATTATCGCCAGAGCTTCACGCAAACTTCCATAAACAAGCCACCAAAAACCTTCACGACACCACATATTCACAATGTTCGTGCCTCGAAGAACATTATTCGCTGCCCGAAGGCAAATTCCTTCTCAGTACAACCGCTCGATCGCTCGATTTTTCTCCGCCGAGGCAGACGTTACCCTGCAAAACCCTTCCCAAGATGTTACCGAAGTGAACCAGGAAGATGTCATCACAAAGCCCAAATACACACCGCGAACTACCACTACCGCTAGATCCGCTCCTACAACGAGACCTGCGCCCGCGAGAACTTCTACTACTGCGAAGCCTGCTGCTCCTGCGCCTAGAACAACGACTTTCCCTCCCAAACCTGCATCTACGAATGCTAGCAGCAAGCTAGCGAACCCTCACACGGCTGTTTTTACGTCGAAGAACACATTGAGCGACTCTAGCGAGACGGATGTTGAGAGCACACATGAAATTAATTGGGAGAAGAGCTTTTATGGTCTTGGAGTCAAGCCTGTCACCGTTGAGCAAAGCGAGGTTCTGTCAAGACCTGTCGATGTGGACGATGTGGAGGTTAAGCCTGATGGCATTATCTATCTGCCTGAAGTCAAGTACCGAAGACGCTTGAATGAGGCTTTTGGACCTATGGGATGGGGTATGGTTCATCGTGGAGAGGTTGTCGTGGGACAGAACATTGTCACGCGAGAATATGCCCTTATTGTTAACGGCCGGTAAGCTCAACATTCCTGCACTGGAAATAACAGTGGCTAACGGAAATAGTATGGTATCCCAATCCCAGGGTGAAAACAACTTTTTCAGCGCTGAGGGTGTCCCCGCTGCTATCGAGGGTGCCAAGTCCAACGCCCTAATGCGTTGCTGCAAGGATCTCGGTATTGCCTCTGAGTTGTGGGATCCCGTATTCATCCGCTGGTTCAGAAAGAACTACATGGAGGAGCGATGGGTTGAGCACGCGACTACCAAGAAGAAGAGGACATTCTGGTACAAGAAGGGTCTTGCTGAGGCAGTGTACCCTTACAAGCTTGTCTAAGCACCTTTCAAAACTCACCTCACTTTACTTTTGCATAGACGGTAAAACATGGCATGTATGATATGGTTATGTATGTACGATTGGGTACAGTGGAAGTACCAACTAGATATGGTACGGGCGCATGGAGCGATACTGTAGAAATTCAGAGGAAATGGATGGGCCAGGGTTTTGAGAAGCATGGGATATGTACACCGAACTTCTCGTCTATAGATATGTATGTCCATTGGTTGGAACCGTGATCCTCCATTGGAGGCCATATCAAAAGGCAAACACCATGTCTAATAGCAAGACCCAAACTCCTGCAAAACCCACTTTCCAGAACGAAGTACCTATCTTTCCCTTCCAGTCGAGCTGGCGCCTCCTTGCGCGGCATCACCACCCCAGCCCCAGGGAACCCAAGAGCCTGATGTATTCCTCTGGCCAGCTCCCATGTTTCTCCTGCGCATCTGACGGTCATCATCCGAACTAGTATCGGCATCAATTCTCTCGAAATCGGTCTCGCTGCGGCTCTTGCTGATACCACTCCACCCGCTCAGTCCACTAGGTGGTCGCTGGGTAGGCTCTTCGTCATCATTGTTACTGTAGCCTCCGTATGCCATGGGATCGCGGCGAGGACCTGTGTTTTCTTGAGCGCGCTGTGCTTCGGAGCGGAGATCTTGTGCTTCGCGATCGAGTGCGGAAAGAAGAACGTTCAAACGGTCGCGCTGTGTGGAGATAAAGTCCATCCTTGCACCAGACTCGCGCAGATGCGGGGGAATCAATGCCTCGGGGTTTCTAGGTTCTCCGCCCATCGTTCTGGTACCAGCTGATTGACCACTTCCACCGGTGGCAGCACCTGCACTGGTAGCAGCTGCTACAGCGCTGGAAAGCAGGCTGTAAAAGTCGGTACCGGCGTTACCGCTGTTGTTGGCGGCCCATCGCGAACCTGGGACGTTGAATCGTGAGAGAAGCGATTGCGTGTAACCCTGGTTTGTCTCGGGAGGAGGCGACTCGGGCTCGGAGGGTGGCAGACCCAGGACCTTGACTCTGAACTGCTCGATGGCGAGCTTGAGGTAAGATATTCCGGCAGCAGTCAAGCGCTCATGTGAGCTTGCAATGAAGTCGTCAATCTGCGTCTCGTTCTTTTCAAGGTAGGGGTGTACGTATTCCTCGTACAGGAATTTGGCGCCTTGGGTTTGGGGGAGGATGAGGTAGAGGAGGAACATTAGGCGGAAGTAGCCATAGAATGGGATCCTGCGCGCGCGTAAGTATAGGGAATCACTTCTTGTGGTATATTTGTACTCACCATGAGATGATAAACCAGACCCAAGACTCAGCGAGGAGACAGCAGCTGAGGACGACCCAGTACATCAACCATGGCGTAAGCTGGGCGGGATCATGAGAGTTGAGCGCTTTATAAGATGCAAAGATGGGAAACAGAAATGAAGCGACAGAACTATTGGAGACGAACAGTCAATTAACCAGATCCATTGATATCGTGAGCGGTTGCGCAATGACGTCTCATGACGAAGCGTGATAAGGCCGAAGCTTAAAACTTACGATAAGAGCATAGGAAAAAGGTCAAACATGGCTGCGAAGGTCTCGAGGTAACGACCCTCGTACGTCTGGAGAAACTAGGTATTCGAGGAAAAAGAAGGAAAACCAACGAAGGTTAGCAGTCTCGAGAAGAAAAGTATTGGTAGGTGTAGTTGAAGAAATCTATGATAGCAGCTGATGAGAGCTGAAAACGGTTGAAGAGTGGGCGCCGGAAGCTCAGGTAAGCGGGGGCGGGGCAGCTATTTTCGCGTGACGGTAGTGGATAGATGACTCCACTGGATCTGAGGTGCTACAGATAGCTAGAGAGATCACCTGCAGAGTATCTTGAGCCTCGTGATCAAGTCCAGTGTCTAAAATTCGAGACGAGATTAACATGATAGCATGTTATTATATTGCTCATATCGCTTCAATGTATGTTGCCTCCTGCGTCATGACTGTAGTAAGCCTTGAGTCAGTCAGCCTTACCTTCAAGACAAGTGTTTACATGTCTATGGACGATAATAGCGATAGCCTACGTAGCAGGTAGGCATCAATATTCATATATCAGAAAGGAGCATCCATGTTCTTAAAGACGGGCGAAAGGTAGAACCGCGCTTACGACTAAGCAATGACATTTCCGCGCTCGGTTAACTGACTCAACCAAGACATCTTGGCAAGGGGAATGTGCGTTTATTAATAAAGACACGAGAATAAGCAATTTACAAACAAAACGAGATTGTATGTAATATCGACCGAAACATCGGGTCTGTGGTTTTCTAATGTCGTCGGTCCGGAGCCCGAGGAATATTCTTCAACTCCGGCTCCGTTCCGGGCCAAGACTCAGCGCCGTCTAGGCCGAGCCCGAGAATTGACTTCAATACACCGGACAATAGCAGATTTCACCAAGTTTCTCTTGAATCTATAGTGAGAATGTATTTTGATAATGTCGTGGAAGTAGATAACTTCTTCAACATCATTGTTTGCAGCTTTCATTTCTTGAAGCCGCGAGGTATACCCTACAGTACCCGGATAGTTTTATCCCCGAGAAGCATTTTAAAGAACGGCACTAACTAACACGAGAGACTCGATCGGGACGGGTCCGGGAATATCTGAGCTTTGGCATCTTCAAATAAGTCTAAAACAAAGGTACCATTTGACCGGGATGGGCGCAACGGGTTCGTTCGCTTCGGCCGAGTTACATCAAGGTATACTTAGGTGACAGACTGTAACAGATAACTATGAGTCGGTAGTTTTTCTGATTGATATGTATGCCATCAGACGTTACTTCTAAACATCATATCATCGCTCCAGTGTTCACCAGCCTCGAAAACTGCCGAGACGATTCCCCAATCGTACTCATCATCCTCCCACATACCGAGCCCTTCAAAAGCTGCCATCCTCAGCCCATACGCCATCTAAGCCTGTCATTATCAGATCTTCCATTCATACCATATATAGAAACTTAAACTCAGCCTCATACTGCCGCCGCCCGCGGACGCCCGAGCTCGGATGCAACGGAGTGACCGACCCACACCGCAGCTGAAATCTTGGTATCCACTGCATTGGAAAACAAAACCTGTAGAGTGACAGAAGTGACGACGTAACTATGTGTGACTGTCCGCGGAGCCGGATTGGAGATCTTTGGGCCGACGGGGGGATTTCAGATCTTGAAAACTTGAAACTGTGGCTCTTTAAAAGGGTCGGGATGGCCGTTGCGTTGGAGAGAATGTATAATACAGCACGCAAGACAAGAACTATTTTAACGACACCGACTATCGGGATACCACAAATTTGACTATCACAAGATACAAACCAGTTCCTAACATCCAGGCAAATCCTTCATCATCTGCCTTACCATAAACTCAACACAAGATGAGCATGTCAAGGCTGCCCAACGGGCTCATCTCCTTCGGCCCGGACGCCAACTGCACACTCGACACATGTCCCCTCGAAGCGAGCATTCTACGATATCAACCCAGCATCCCCGCCAACGCCGTCTTCGCAGGTGTCTTCGGCTTATCATTAATTATCCATGCCTTTCAGGGAATTCGGATGCGGACGTGGGGATTCATGGCGAGCATGATCGCGGGTTGTATACTCGAGATTATCGGATACGTTGGACGTTTTATTATCCATGATAATCCTTTTGACTTTAATGGCTTTTTGATGCAGATTAGTACGTGCTCACTGGTTAGATAGAAGGGAAGATTTACTAACTCTGATAGTTTGTATTACCGTTGCGCCAGTCTTCTTCTCTGCAGCTATCTATGTCCTCTTATCCCAAGTGTAAGTCAACTACTCACTCCAACTATCAAGGAATCAACTGACACTCACCAGTATCAACCATGTCGACCCAAATATATCTCGTTTCCCACCTCAGTACTTCTACTGGATTTTCATCCCTTCCGACATCGTCTCCCTCATCCTCCAAGCCGTCGGCGGCGCCCTCTCCTGCGTCGCCTCAACCCACAAAGATGTCAAGACCGGCGAAGACATCTCCTTGGCCGGTCTGATCTTCCAAGTCGTCACCCTCATCTGCTTCTGCGCCTTGTTCATCGACTACGTTATCAAAGCATCGAAGTCCTCCTCGCGAGACCGTCTTGATAAGCCGATCGTGATGTTTCTTGTCTTCCTGTTTGCTTCAACGATATTTATTCTTATTCGATGCGGTTATCGTATTGCTGAGCTTGGACAAGGGTACTTCAGTGCTCTGTTCCGAGACGAAGGTCTTTATATCGGTCTTGAATCTTGGTAAGTTGTATCACTGTCATGTGAAAGGCACATTGCTGACTCTTCATAGTATGATGTGCATTGCTGTTCTTCTTCTGAACGCTGGCCACCCCGGATACGCTTTCCGCAAGAGACAGGAGTTCAGCGAGAAGAATCAAGACCAGGACTTGCCTTAGTGGTACTGTTGAAAGTCTACCAAAAGCCCCAAGGCGGTTCTTCTCGAGAGTCTCGCTCCTTACCGGATCCACAAAACACCCAGGCTTTAGGGTGCGGAGGATAGATGACTCAAGAATTCATCCAAGACGATAAAAGACAGCGATCTATTTCGTCTCTCAGGGTTTTGCAAGTCAAGTATACTTGATGCCCGAGACAACTCGTGATAGTGGCGACCCAACAGTAAGGAAGTCGTCCAAGAGTTGTTCTCCAGTTCCAGTGTTTTTAAGCGATAGCGGTTACATGGGTAAAGGCGTCAATGGCTGTTCTATTTGGAAAGGTTATAGATGGTTTATAGAAGAATACGAATGATATCACCACTGTTACAGACTACCAAGGGCACCTAGTACGATTACCTACAAATCTTTACATAGATCAACAAGGTCATCCCGTCTTCGGATCAGATACCAGGCTCATCGCTTTCGCTTACCACGGGATCCATCCTTTAATCACGGAACGATGATGGTAAGAAAGTCGTACCGTAGACTTACCACTTGTGGACAGATTGCTAGAAGTGTATGAATAGGACTGCCGTTCGCCTCACTTAAGATCTCTCGGGAGTTTGCCTGGCTAGTCATGTGAAGTTAGACTCCGCCAAAAGTCCGCACTGGGGTAACTGGAATCATTTCTGATGATGGGTCCGTGTACCGAGAGTATCTCGACATCATGTGCTTTGCCAGGTAATGGCTCGAGAAACGAATGTTGAATAAAACATTTGGATGTTTCCTCTGACGGCTATGTGTACGATGATCGATCACATGTAACGCATCGGATGGCTCCTCAGCAGTATGCTCAGCCAGCGCACCGGCAGTCTTGCCATATGCCGATCTCTTTTAGATTCGCCGTTGCGGCAGTGCCGGTGACCATAGTTGCCCGACCATAAGCGTGGAAAGACACAGTTGCCGGCGATCTCGGCTACGATCATCGGATGACAGAGATTTGACAGCTGGACCCTTGGGGCACTTGCTGGCCAGAGTTGCTGTTACTATGCAGATTCAAACTTGAATCTCTGCAACTTTGCGAGGTAGCAGTGAGCAGTCCCACGGTGGCGCCGGCAACATAATACAACCTTATGTACCTAGTCGAGTCTTCAAGAAATCGTGAACAAAGAGACCCGCGGTGCTCTTTGTTCCGAAACCAACAATAGGGCGTCGGACCGAAACCTGAATTCGTGTATCGTCTCTGCCAACCTTACTTTGCCTTGTGTCGCGTGTTGAAACAGTCCAGGTTCCCAAACCTTCATCGGAATATTTGCTTCTGTCATCCACCAACCCCGCGTGAGTGGACTGTCTTGGAAATTAGTAAACGGAACGTTTAACTTTCTGAGCGATTGACGGAGTCGTCAAGACCCGATCCGAGGTGAAGGTGTGGACCGTAACTGAAGAGAATTCACGACCACGTGTCGGCCTAGCCATGAATGGAACTTCATCGCGATGGTTAAATGGATTGATGTTTGCTGTTATGCGGAGATTATGGTCGCCTGGTACTGTTAGTGTGAGCAGGGGCCGGGGGAAGGAGACCTGGGATCCTAGACTGGGGTCGGGACCGAGGAAATGGAAAGAACCATTGAAGATGACGCAGATGACTGAATAAAGACCCTCAGTGAGAAATTGAAGTGTCGGAGGAGGAAATTCGAGGGTAATGGGTATGCTGTGTTTCAGTAATAGACGGTCTCCGGTGTGGCGGAGAAAAGTCGATAGGCTCTCGTCCATTTCATAAAAGAAATTGGATGGTAGGAAAAAGGAATAATGACGAATAAACTACGCTGCGCGTGGTAGTATATGACAGCAAGTCTGCCTAGACATATGCTGGGATATGCATATTGCGTGGAAAGTTCCAAGACCATTCCATAACCACCACACTGGGCTCATACTGGGATAAATAGCATCACCGCTACCACCGCAGACGGAATGCAATGAAGTGCATCAGTAATCAAATCGCCCGTAAGCATTGACAAGATCATGGCGACACGGTAGCAGCGAGCAAGGCTGTGAACAAGGCGTCTAGACTGATAGGGCTCGAAGCTTGAATGTCATCATGTCGGTTGTTGGCGAGGCGAGCCGGTCCCAGCGAGTTGGGTGAGAAACCGGGGTGTCAGCTCTATCCTCTTCTTAGTTATGATCAACCAAAGAAAAGAGCCGACGGCTAGTGAATTAGGATCGCCTAGGCCAAGCTGAGTTATCCCTCGTGCCTGAACGTTCATTCTCGTGAAAAATCTGGTCTCTTTTGTGGATAGAGAATGGAGACATCTCGTCGAATGTGTGTAGCGCGTAAACGGCCTGAACTAGCTCCCAGTGTTTTGTGAACGAATATTGAGGGGTCGCTAGTGTAAACAGCTCTGTGCGAGTTAAGTGTCGACCATGTGAGTGAGCGAAACTGATAGGTTGGTATGTTGGAAGGGATATGCTGGTCACTCCTGATGGTTGTCGATGACGAGAAGGAGGGAGATTCTCCGCGTGTTAGCATCGTCGCGTGAGTTTGCAGATGAAGGTTGGTAGATCCGATTTGGACGATGTCACCTTTCCAACAAGAGGTAAAATCCATGTGTGCAGACGCAGGCACCAGGGGATAACACACACCCTTGAGAGTTGCAGCCAAGATTGGAGACTAAAGTCGCGAAAGGGCTAGCCTCAGGCACAGACCTCCTATTGGCTCGCGGAAAGCTCACCGTTGCCGCCGACCAAGGGAGCTTGAGCTGATAGGGGTACGTCTGACATGTCGGAGTCAGCGAGCGCTGGCCGCAGAGGAGCGCCTTCTGGAGGAAACCCAAGGATGGAGCCTGGATTGTAGACTTTCGGGGATCCAACAATGGAAAGTATTTGCGTTCCTGTATCAAATAGATAGGAAAGCCAAGGCATGAGGATTGATAACTACATAGTCATCCGGAAATAAATAAAAGCATTGGGAGCTCAATGGCAGACTCGAGCAGCGGCAAATTCCCTGACTGCACATCATTTCTGCGTCCTGAAGCACACTTTGCAATAATATGCGTCAGGATAGCGGCAAGGCGCTTGGGGATGAAGAATGTCTTAGAGAAATTGAACCCTTGAGAACCATTTCCTCCATATGATCTGTGCGGCTTCGCTGTGCTGAGTGAGATAATAATTCTTCAAGCCCGCGAGTGGAGCGCCTTCATCTCCTGTCAATGCGGATTTTTGGATCATTAATGATCTGGTAAGCCATGTCCCGGCGAGCAAGGTTAATTACGCCTCTGAGGCGATCTCGAAAAAGGGAGCCAGGTCCAGGTGCAAATGGCGATACTACCCGACCAAACATAGAGTGGGCTATGTTTCTTTTTTGTCTTCACACACGATCCAAGACACGCTGAAGCAAAACCAGAAGAAGACTGCAGATCTGGACACTAGTCGAAGATGTCTGAGGCAAAGGAAAGAAGATATTGGTAGTTCAAACGTGATTCGTCGAGGAGCCAGTTGATCTTGAAGTAAGCAGCCAGAGCAGGGACCAGGACAGTAGTATTATAGGAATCTAGGCCAATGTAACGGCCTATCGTCAAAGTTGTAGAACGGGAATCTTAGTTCCCGGTCATGATACTGTTAACTCAGGGGGCCCTGTGGCGATATTTTCTTTTGTCTGAAATCAATTAACAACGACCACCCACTGTCGTCAACGAACCTCCTACCTGAGTGCAGTATTGACTTTAGCACCATATATCGAGTCGAGGCTCATCCAGGAATAAGTACATGGGTCCTGACATATGTATGATCGTTGCATACTGCGGACGGTAGGAGGATCTTTGAACAAGTGCTGACAGATAAGTGGACACTGCAACGCTGCCATCTGCATTTCATTTGATACCACAAAACCCAGCTAGATGGGTAGATGGGCTCACAATACGAGAAATGCAATGCTAGAGAACCAATGTATGTTGCAAAGTTCAATGCGACGAGCATCGTGAAGAGTGTTGTGGCCTCCGAAGCAGAAGCGATGTTCATAAGCATCGCGGTATCTAGTTACCCTTATGATAGTCCGCTAGACCTCAATAACGGCTGCAGTTCATCGAAACCTAATTCCTGCTTGCCAGGGGATTTTCTCTTGACTTGTTTTTTGAGTTTGCACCGTCTGTATCTCCCACTCGAAATGAGTTTAGAGTCTTGACGGAGTCTAAGCGTTGTACCCGTCAGCACGCTAGGGAACGGATGGCATGAGACGACAATATGACCAAACACCGTTCCTTGCAGTAGCTTCTGCAACGGTTGTTCTCGTCTGAGTGGAGAAGGTTTCAAGCCCCAAAGCCGCCCGCCTGGAAATGCGAGCGCCCCTGATTGCTGTCGAGCCAAGCATGGCAGCTGGGCGACATCGAAGGGCTGATAACATTGCTTCTTTGTGTGAAGTGTCGGATAATGTAGCCAATGGAAGACTCTGCGTCGCTTTTTGAAGCATGATAGGGTTGCACTTGGGTATTTGCGACGAATCCTGGTTTTGTAAACGTCAGAAGCATCTTTACAAACCTTGTCGTTTTGTACCAGACTTCAAGCAACAGACAGGATATTTTCCAGCTACAACTGGGCGCCTGGCCGTCCTCCGTAGCTCTGTCCCTTGAAGCGCCTCCAAAACTGGCCGGAACCTGTGGCAGACGGGTATGTAAGACGGGAGAGACTTGGCGTTTGCGGTGCGACACGCACATGTTTTGTGGCGGGCTTCGGACGGTGACCTGGGATATGTTAAATTGGTACGTCGGACATGCGTTGTACCTTGTGCTCATCACACGAGGAGCTGATGAATGTCCTATAGTACGATATCATGTCTGTGATGCTTCTTTGGCTGCTCATTCCACGGTCAAGGACGGATTCTTGTTCTCCTGCATTAACGCGTAAAAAAGGAGACATCTGTCCGAGCTGATTGTTTACTCCGGGGCGCTCTGAATCGTATGAAGTCAAGGTGACATAATCGTATGCATGTCTGACTTGTTAAACAAATCATGAAGAATTCCAGCGCCTGTGTAGTAGGCACATTAATTGTGGAAGTGGGTGAGGTCCACGATCTGTTGGGCCCGGTCAGGCTCCTTCCATGTTGAAAATCATTCATTAGTGGAGGTCCGAGGGAATCCTCTTCCACTGTTCTGGGACCTGGAAGCCACGGCAGTCCACTAAACAACGCTGGAAGCCCTGTTAGAAATGGTCGAGAGCTTGGAAGCCTCCAGTTTACAGGACCTTGGCAGTTGCAACGAGGACCGCGCTGCTTGTTGGTTCTTTCCTCCCTTGCCGCACCATGTCGAAAACGGTGGGCTCCCACTCCCTAGACTTTTCTAGCGCCACCCCTTTTTGGTGCTTGCATGTTCCGTCCCCTGTGCAGCTGGTACCCAACAGATGGACTGTTCGTCCTGTTTTCTGCTGCGTACTCGCGTTTGCATATGTACCTCTTACCTACCACTGCACGGGGCACTTTAACACCATCTCACTGAGCTTAAGCTATCCTTGTTACCATGATCTATCGTTTCATTGAGGGCTACAATACAAGAAGCTTTACCACTGTAAGATGCTAGAGCTATGTTGTCTCTTCGCTTTGTTCATTATAGGCTGCCATGCGGTTGCGGCATCCATATCATGACGTGAACAGCACATATTAGATGAATTAACACGCTCATGCAGCGAGCCTGATGCGAACCTGCCTTAAAATAATAACGCCTGTTGTATCTCCCGCTACCTTTCCCCTTTACGACTAGCCGCCCCTGCCCCCACACCCTCTTTCCCC